>CM032156.1:24037563-24212532 GCA_018901935.1 Pugionium cornutum | reverse complement strand
TCAAAGCAGAAGTCTCTAAGAAGTCTGCTTTGATAGGAATAAACGCCACAGACTTCGAGAAGTCTGCTTTGATCGGAATAAACGTCGTAGACTTCTCGAAGAAGTCTGCTTCAACCAGAATAAATTGTTTTTCTCACTGAAGCAGACTTCTCCGAGAAGTCTACGACATTTATTCCGATCAAAGTAGACTTCTCGAATGGTTTTTCACGAAACTTCGTTGTTGTATATCAGATGAAAATTCATTGGTTATAGTTTCCAATAGACATAAATCCATAATGAAAGCATGCGCTCGTGTTTTTCCGCAACCGCAACAAGCAATATGTTATTATCATCTTCAAAATAACATAATCATGAAATTCAGGGGAAGACATTTATTATACTTGGTGAAAGGTGTTGCATACGCGTTTACGATAATAGAGTTTAACCGTTACATGGATGAAATTCGAAAAGTGAACAGTAACCTTGCAGATTACTTAGACAAAGCTGACGTACGTCTTTGGTCACGAGTTTATTTCACAGGAGAGAGATATAACATAAAGACAAGCAATATTGCAGAATCTATCCATTTTGCCTTGAAAAGAGCATGTGGGTTTCCTATTTGTATTTGCTTGAGTACATACGGGAAAAGTTTGGAAGGTGATTTTGTAAAAGACGTGATGACGCTATGAAACTACAAACGCTACATTCTCGAGGAGTTGAATATTTGTTGGCCATACGTTCACACGATGCACTCAAGCTAAGGGTGCAATGCATTGATAGTTAGGAATTTTATGTGACAGGAGGTTCGTGAGATTGTGTTGTTGACTTATAACATCATAAGTGTGGGTGTCGTGTGTTTGATATTGAAAAAAAATACCGTGTGAACATGCTATTGCAGCTGCGATGACGATTGATATGCATGTGTCTATGATGGTATCTTCGTTCTACACAAAACATTACTTGTACGCGGCATATGCACATAATATTTATCCAAAAAATGATGAACTGGAAGTTGTTTCCGAAGCAAGATGTCTTCCACCGTTTGTCCGACGTCTTCCTGGTCGACGGAAAAAGTCTAGCTACCAAGTGTTTCTTGAACTTGCGTTTAAAAAAAGAGCGAAGGCAAGAAAAACGCACAAACAATACACTTGTTCAAAATGCAAACAACCCGGCCATAATCGATTGAATTGTGTAAGTCTAGTTTTATTATTGTTGAGGAGACTAACATTTTCCTTTATTTTTGTTTTGTAATATTTTTGTTTTGCGTAGCATATACAATGTGGTGAAAACTAAAATAAGGAGTACACTGCAAAACATTATGTCAAGAAGTCTGCAAAGAAGTCTGGGAGAAGTCTGGGAGAAGTATGCAATAAAGACTTCCGAGAAGTCTGCAGCAAGGTTTGCCAATATAAGAATGTATTTTATGAAACATAGAAACAATCGTTTCAATTTTAATTAATTAGAAGACACAATGTCATCGATGGTGTATTACAAAAACATCCAACACCATCCTGTACCATAATTACAACATATACATTCTATACAACAACTTCCAACACAACTAATTATTCATAATACTAAGTTATACTACTAAGTCATACTAAGTCATATTACACATTACCCATAAATATCAAGCTGATCATATGACCTTTCCTCTGTCCCACATTGATTAGTCTCATCGAATATCTCAGCTGCTAACTTCTCGCTAATAGCTTTCATGTTTGCATCACATAATGCACTAGGAAATGACAATCCAAGCGCATGACACTCAATGTACTTCAGCGTAAACACTCCATAGTCTCCACTCTTGATGTTTTGAGGAACTCCATGACATTTAATGCGTTCATGTGTGTACTCATCGCATGGATATTTACCTTTATTGTGCTTAAGGGATAATTCATTCAAAAGAGCTGGAAGCATATGAGCAAATGGCTTCACAGCCGTGGATATACGATCATCGGTCGTGTGATTGACATCGCTGTCCCATATTACGATGTGATGCATCGGTATTGATATCCACATAGCGACCCAATGGTTACCCATTACATGCAACAATGAATATATGTCATCAACTTCGAGGCACCATGTCTTTCTGGTTTTGCTGTACGATGGTTTAGTTCAACATTATAGTCAAATGCTCCTAGAGGGAGCAGTCGCCCTGAACCATATGCATTCCTGGTGGAATTCAAGAAATACCTATGATTGCTAGACCAAACCATCTGGAAGATGCAATCGACGAAGCAAATCCGAGTGCTCCTCAACCATTCTGGATGCTTGTTGAAACGAAGCCGCAAAAGGTTAAGCCAAGCGTCCATATGCTGCATTTACACATAAAGTTTGCAATGCTAATCAGAAGTCTGCAATACTAATCAGAAGTCTGCAATCATAAAAAATATACCAAATCTTTGAGCCATTTCCGAGGACCCCGGAGAGTGAGAAACCACGCGTTTGATTCCTTTGAAGTATCACTGCACAAAAACATTCTAAAATAAGATAACTTGCATAACAAGATTCTAAAATAAGATAACTTGCACGACAAGATTTTAAAATAAGATAACTTGCATGACAATATTCTAAAAATATTACTTACTTGTCAAGTTTCAACCAATCATTGAGCACCTTTACTTTTTGTGTGTCAACTTCAACGAAGGGATAATACCTACCACCACATTTTTTGTTTGTAATGATTTATTTCACGGTGTTATTTCCTTCGAATGGTGATTATTGTGTGGGACCAAGTTTACGTATTCTAACACTTTTGGCGCGTTGAACAAGCATTGCTGACTTTTTTAGTGTTTTGTTTGTGTTTTAAAGCAGACATATCATCTTTCGGCTTTTTTCCGTTTGTACGTATTGTACACTACTCTGCTTCCCTCGGTAGACACTTTCACTTGCTCCTTGTTTTTTATTAACGCAGGAACCATCCTTAAATAAAATTTCATAACACAATCAAATCTTTACTCAAAATCTGTATTAGGTTCTAATTATCAAACCATCAAACCACATAAATCACTAGTGTACACAAATGAGGATCAAATAAATCACTTCTTTTTAAAAACCCGAGATTGAGTTGTTCGAGTACTAACCGCACCAAACGCACCACCTTCCCCGACAATGTTCAGGCCCCCCCTTAAGCTGCTCCAGATTTCTCTCCATAACGTCCACCTTCTGCGACAATGCATCCACTTTTTTCGCGACATTTTGAATGCCGACCATCACATTTTTGGAGAAATTTGAGAAACACGTCTCGAAGTGGGACTTCATCGCCTCCATCATTTCTGTCCTATCCACATTACGTGGCACATTCTGGGACAGAAATGGTGAATATTGATCCGGCTCGTGCCTCCTTTTCTGAGGAGTCACCTTACCAACATCATCAAGCTGAAACAACCCATCCATGAAACCTCTAGGGTGCCAATGGGAGGTATCAAACTTAAAAGGCCCGAAATGTTGGAAAGGCGCCTTGATAATGTTTGTACAGCTGTCATATATCATCGAACTCTTTCACAACGAAGTGTTGTACGTTATTCTGTATAACCAAACACCAAAATTGGAAACGGAGG
This sequence comes from Pugionium cornutum, assembly GCA_018901935.1. Classification (NCBI taxonomy): domain Eukaryota; kingdom Viridiplantae; phylum Streptophyta; class Magnoliopsida; order Brassicales; family Brassicaceae; genus Pugionium; species Pugionium cornutum. Next base: position 24,208,990 of record CM032156.1, on the reverse strand, counting down.
GAAATGAAATTCAAAAAAACAGACGTACCTTACTCTAAAGAGCAGCTTTGATGTTTTTTCTGCCTCGAGAGCCTCGGTAGGAGAGTAAGAGAAGAGTATGGGGAGGAGTGATGGGTTCACCATACTTTAATGCAAAGTCTGGTAAAGCAAAATAAATCCAAATCTGAAAAACTTGAACAAACCCAGCAATGGAGTAAGCAAACCTACCTACCAAAGTCCTTATTTTTTATGGATAAAACTAGCTTTTTAAAAGCTACTCTACTCCATGGGTAGCTCTCAAATGCAACGAGATTCATCACCAGTCTAGCATAGTTGACATTGGTGCATGCTCTACGATCACGAGCGTCAATGAAAGTCGCAAAAATGACCAAATATCCTAACCTAATCCTATCATCACGAGACCAGGAACTACAATTTGAACAAGCCTTGACCAAATTCCGAATGCTAGGACCTTCAGAAATACGAATCCCAATCTTCTTCCAAAACAACCTCATCTCCATCATGACTTCAATATCCGGCTCTTTAGCTAAACTGTCATCATATTTTCAGTTCAACCTAGTCAAATGCTCGAACTCATTAAGGGAAACCTTACCGGATTACCACCAACTAAACACCAAATCTCATATTTGGCAGTAGAGAGAAGCTGGAAGGTGAACATGTGGTGCACAAGCCTAGAACCCCATGCGAAATCTATTTTGTAGAATTTAAGTCATACACCGAGAGGAGAACTGCATAACTACTCCCATTCATCAGCATGGAGCGCAGCCTCAAGTGCAGACATGAGCTCAGCATCGCAAGAATGATATACGATTCTTTTCTGTGGGGGTGGCTCAGTGTCTTTTGTAAAGAGGCGAATTGGGAGACTATCTTTCTGCATTTTGAATAATGCAATCACAAAAAATAGTTAAACAGAATAATTGGTGTGCATGAAATAGGAACTAGACTTCTATAGAGCGAAGTCTGCTTCGTAAAAAAATATGAAGCAGACTTCTCGAGAGAAGTCTGCTTCGAAAAAACTAGGAAGCATCGAGAAGTCTACTTTAAGAAAAAAGAGAAGTCTGTTTCGTAAAAAAATAGGAAGCAGACTTCTATCGAGAAGTCTACTTCGAAAATAATAGGAATCATCGAGAAGTCTTCTTTGAAAAAAATAGCAAGCATCGAGAAATTTGTTTCGAAAAAAATAGGAAGCATCGAGAAGTCTGCTTTGAAAAAATAGGAAGCAGACTTCTCTCGAGAAATATGTTTCGAAAAAAATAGGAAGCATCGAGAAGTCTGCTTTGAAAAAAATAGGAAGTAGATTTCTCTTGAGAAGTCTGCTTCGTAAAAGAATAGGAAGCATCGAGAAGTCATCTTTGTAAAAAAAAATAGGAAGAATCGAAAAGTCTGCTTTGAAAAAAAATATGAAGTAGACTTTTCTCGAGAAGTCTGATTTGAAAAAAAATATGAAGCAGACTTCTCTCGAGAAGTTAGCTTTGAAAAAAAAATATGAATCAGACTTCTAGAGAGAAGTCTACTTTGAAAAAAAAATGAATCTTAATTCTCGACAGAAGTCTGCTTAGAAAACAAATATGAAGCATACTTCTCGAGAGAAGTCTGTTTTGAACAAAAAATATATGAAACAGACTTCTCGATATAAATCTGCTTCATAATTTATTGTCGAAACAGACTTCTTTCTAGCGAAGTCTGCTTCTTAAATAATTTAGAAAACAATAAAATGCAACAAAATAAACTGCGAACGAAAGCACAATGCCGAAAATCACAGAAAAATGTAACAAAATAAACCACAAACGAAAGCACAATGTCAGAAATCACAGAAAAATGCAACAAAATAAACCGCGAAAGCAAACACAATCCCAAAAATAACAGAAAAATGCAACAAAATAACCATCAAAATAACCGTCCACGCAAAAACAAACGCGTAACCAGTTAAAAGTATCAGTGAGACAGTTAAAAATCTTCAGAAAATCTATGAAAATCACATACCTTTGACGGTGAGGATTCAATTCGCAGACAATGGAGAATATATACAAAAACAACCAAAACAAAAATTATACATGGGGTCTATTTAAACCGCGAAAATTATTATTTTTTCAAATACTATAGTTAAAAATCACATATCAAAACAAATTTTTTTTTTCAATATCATAGTTTAAAATCACAGATATTGTAAAATATTCAGAAAATCTATCAAAATTACATACCTTTGACGGCGGTGGGGGATTCAGAGACATAGAGGGACAAATCTATACAAAAAACAACCAAAATAATTTTTTTCACCTTTTTAAAAGAGGTAAAAAAAATTTTTCAAATATCACAGTTAAAATAAAACCGCAAAAAAAAAATTCAAAACCATTTTCGAAGTGTTTCTTACCGTGAAAAGGGTTGCACCGTAGGGGACTCCGAAACATTAGAATATCTATGAAGGGAAAACAAAAAACCATCAAACATCAACTAAAAACCATCAAACATCAACTGAAACATGCAGATCTATGAATGGAAAACAAAAAAAATATCAAACATCAACTAAAACATGCAGATCTATGAATGGAAAACAAAAAACTATCAAACATCAACTGAAACATGCAGATCTATGAATGGAAAACAAAAAACTGTCAAACATCAATTGAAACATGCAGATCTACTCATACCATCGCGAGGTGAAAGAGAGGGCGTCGGGGGAAAAGAGAGATACAGAAAAAACCTTACACCTTACCGTGGGGCAAGAGAAAAAGAGACGGCGACAAGAGATAAATATGAGGGCGAGAGAAACCGAGAACCTTACCGAGAAAGCTATGATGGAGAGAGCGAGAAAACCTTACCCTGGTAACGAGAAAGCCGGCGAACAGTGAGAAAGACGACGACAGAGTAAGCGGCGGCGAGAGAGAGAGAAACATGTTTTTTTTTAGTTCAAAAATAAGTGGTAAATTATTAAGGTTTTGGCTTATATACTTGTGGTAAAAATCGGTTAGGTTAAAATGTCAAATCACTAATAAACCACGGTTTGATAAAAATTCCCGGTTTGCGCAGAATTCTAGAAGCCTACTTTGTAAAAAAAATACAAAGCAGACTTCTCAAAGTCTTCTTTGTAAAAAAAATACAAAGCAGACTTCTCGAAGTCTGCTTTGTATTTTTACATAACCCTAAACTCTAAATTGATGAAAATCGGTTTAGTTACATTTAATATCCGGTTTGTGCAGACTTCTCAAGAAGTCTGCTTTGTTAAATCTACGATAGCATCTCGAGAAATCTGTGTAACCCTAAACCCTAAATAATAATATTCACTAAATGTGCGAAAGTTTTGTTAAAAATTGGATGAATATGTTGAAGATAGTTAAGTAAATGCAAAACTCAAACAATTTTGCTTTAAAAATTTGTAAATCGAAATTTTCAAATTTATCACATGATATTTCAAATTCTAGCATGAATTCTCTACACAAACATCAACTATTAACCCACAACACATAACAACAAAAACTTGCAAATATTTTATACCATTAGATCGAATCCAATCTCCTTATTTTTGAATTCATTATAACTTTTACGTGCTTTTGACATGTATATAAATTATGTTAATAGCAATTTTAATTTTTTTAAATATTTCAAAATTTTTATTTGATTTAGGTAATTTATTACCAAAGCAGACTTCTCAGAGAAGTCTGCGAAGTTTATTCCGATCAATATTGTGATATTTAACTTAATTTATTATTTAAAAAACATATCAATAAATATCAATAAATATCATTTAAAATAGTAAAATTCTAACATAAAATTCGTATGCTTGGAATCATATCTCATAATTAATAATATCTTTTTATTTAATTCTAATTTGAAAAATTCTATAAAAATCTTTTATTTCAAAATACCAAAACCAGTATTCATTTAATATGAAATGTTATAAAATAGCAAAGCTTATTCTAAAATACTGCAATTAATTTTAAATTTCCAAAAATACATTTTAGTAAAGTTTATAATATAAATATTTGAGTTAATGTTTAATATTTTTAGTTTATGGTTTAGTTTTAAAAATTTAGATTTAGTTATGAGAATTTAAAGATTAATTTTATTTTTTGTATTTTTAGAAAAATAATTTTTAGTGATATTTGAAAAAAATAAAAATAACTACGATATTCTTGAGATATTTTTTGTGGATACACATTCAGTATAACTGTCTCTTCTTTTGATGGAGACAGTTATTAATCATATCTTGACCAAACTTGGTTATTAATTATGTCTACTAGAGGAGACTAAACAAAACTATATAATCAATTCATCAACCGATTTGGTAAAACAAATTTGATAAGAGATGCAATCAGATGAAAACCATATATAGAAACCCAAACAGGATAACTAAGATTCATTCATCATCTGAATGAATGATGACACGGTTACTATAATAATACATTCCCAAACTACTAGGTTACATGCTGTGTTATTACCTAATTAATGATTTAATAATATTTTAAAGATATTGTAGTTAAAATAATTTTTTTATATATAAATTCGGAAATCCCTACTAAATAACAGCAATTTTTGTTGAGTTGTGGAATTTAATTTTTGTTTGACGTTTATGAAGAATTAAATGACAAGTAAGCTTTACTATTTTCGACCTAAACGATAAATAAGGTTGATATTAGTTGAATTTATAAGAAGTGGTTAGGGTTATTAAAACAGACCATGACCCGCAAGCTTCGTCTGATAAGAGTTTGCTGGATGGATTTGGACAACAAATTCCATCTCCATATAGTAGTGGGCCTGGATGGTCAATTCTTAGCGAATTGTATTGGAATTCAATTTTATGGAAATGGTTTTTGATCGTTTTTCGTTGAGTTTTTTTGGCGACTATAATAAAATTGAAATTCGTTTGAATGAGAAATAAATATAGTTTTGTTCGTTTGTTTACCGTAGACGACTGCGGTTACGGTTAATATTGCGGCTGCGACTACAACATATGTTATTCGTTTGTCTACCGTCGACGGTTACGGTTGCGGTTGATCACAAATTTTTAGTTTCACCGATGTTTTAATCAGTGGTCGAAAAAATTACGACGTAGAACGCAGTGATCAGACGCTACGTCTACCGCAGATAAGTGCAGTACCTAAACAAACAACAATCTGCCGCAGCCGTAGCTGCAGGTTCCTGCGGTTGACAAAGTAGGCTGTTTAATAAATATAAAATGAATAAATATAATTTGTCTCATGTTAGAAATTAGAGATGAAATCTGTATTATATATCAAACGGAGAACTTATAACAAAACTTAAAATTTTGAATACATTTTGATGTATTAGTAAAAAAATATTTAGATCGAACTCGAATTTCGAATTTTTGGAGTTTAGCAAATGAACCAATACTCGGTATAATTGTGTTTTGGTTTAGAACCTATTTGTGTTATTTTTTGGCTAAATCAAAAAGTCAAAATCTCCTTAACTGATTGAGTTAAGTTACAACCAAATTAATTTGATTTATTGTTTTGTAACATAAAAATTATAGAGACGAATCAATTCATATTTTAAATTAGATTCTGTTTTTCGTTGTGTAAAACATAATAACTGTAGTTATATAATAGGATTCAGAATACCATATAATTGTCATAGTACAGAAGTTTCAAAATTAAAGAAAAAGCATATTGTTTTTACAAACCCATTATTTCCAAATTTTTATATAAGTATTTATGTTTTGTTATATATAATTTTCTTCACGATTATTTAATTGTTCAAATCCTAAAAATCACGCATATTATGGCCTTGTGCCCTTGTGGGTTACACAGGTTAGATCTCCAATAGATCGCTGGTTTGTGATATGTTCGCTTAAAACCTTAAAACCCGATTTCTCTTATGTTGGGGACGATTGCTAAAACTCGAGTTCGACACCATAATTTCGGTAGGTTTCTGAGCTATTTTTGTAAAAGATTTTGTCATTTGGTGTGTGGTGTGTGTGGGGCCTGACAATAAATTTAAAGGATACGTTTTTTATTTATTTGTGATTAGTATTACTGATGTAGAATCTGTTCAACCTGACCACCACTATTATTACCTTTTGTCTTTTCTGAAAGCTACAAAAATCTGACAGTAACGATTTGATTATGTGTTTAAACCAATGATTAGGATTTGCTTAAAAAAGACGAATAATATTTGCATTTGTCTTAAATCGACGCTTGGGATTTTACTTATGATTCTTTGCTTAATTAAACCCTTTATTTACACTAAAATGATGGTTACTTTTGAAGCAAGCTTGCAATCTAGGAATCATGTTTTAGTTTAGCTTTCCGATTTACTTTATATTAGTATTGTTTGTTTGATCAGTATATGTGGTTGCGGTTGTGCCTACGTTCAACATTGTGGTTGCAGATGCGATATATGTTATTCGTTTGTATACCGCCGACAGTTGCAGTTGCAATCGATCGTAGATTTTTAAACGTACCGTTGTTTTAATCATCGATCGAAAAAATTGCAACGTATGACGCAGTGGTTAGACGCTGTGTTTACTGTAGATAGCTGCGTCAGCTAAACGAATAATAATGTACCACATTTACAACCATACAGCTGACAAACGAACATCACCATTATTTGCTTTGGTTGTTACTACTTGATTCACTCATGATATGCAACACACAAAATTAGGATTCAAAAAGTAAAATTTAAACATGAAACATAGATGTTATTAGGTAATGACAAATTCAAATCGTTGAATCGAATCGATACCAAACCGAAAAATAGATTTTGGTTGATATTATTATAAAATAACACATTTCAAATTTTTTGTTTTAAAATTAATATTTTTAGTTTAAAGTTCTAATAATAACATAAATTTAAAAATTAAAATACACTAAATGTTAATAAAAAATATTAAATTTTAAATTAGAAAAATAATTCAAATATAATATTTTAAGTTTATTTATAATTTGTTTATAATAAATAAATATTTTACATAATTATTTATGTTATTTAAAAATTTTAATTTTAAAAAAATAGAATTTAAAACAAAAATTTGAAAAAGTATTATTTTAATATTAAATATAAAAATTTAAAATATTTGAGAAGTAAATGAACATTTTCTCAATGTCATGTTATTAAGACACCGAAGCGTTAAATAGGTTAACTACAAAACGGTTTCAAATGATATAAACGTGAAAGAAATGCTCTTCGACTCCTAAAACGTGTCATTGTCATCGATCCATGTGTGAAATTATAATTCAATATTAAACTTTTCTTTTAATAATATTAAATTTATGAAAAGATTAGAAACCTAAATTATAATCTTTCAAATTTAAAACCTGAATTAAAAAAGAAAAAATGTAAATATAATATTTTAAATTCATTGAAATTTTTAAGTCAATAAATATTGTTACATAAGAATTTATGCTATTTTTGTAAGTTTAATTTTATTATGCTATAATTGAAATAAAATATTTGAAATATGATATTTTAGAGTATTATTGTTTTTATAATAGTTATAATATATATATGTAAAATAGTATTAAATTTTGAAATATTGTATATAAGTTAGTTAACAAAATATATATTTTTTTAAATATTGTTTTCATGTTTTATTTTATTAAAATTTTATAGTATTGTTTTTAAAAAATATATGGAAAATATAATATTAAGTGAAAAAGATGAGTTCAAATCAAAATGAATAATACCCTAAAATAGGAATATTTTAAGTTTATTTTCTAAATTTAGCACAATAAAACAAAATTTCCAAAAACATTACAAATTATTATGTGAAAAATAATTATTTATCTTAAATAAACTATATATAAAATTTAAACATAATGTTTGGGTTCACTTTTTTCAATTTAGAATTATGTTTTATTAGGAAGAGATTTTTAATTATTTTAGTATTGAATTTATGTTATTTTATGCAAATTTAGAAATTATATCTTATGTTTTGGAATGTCTTCCCAAAACGTGAAATTGCATAGGATTAATTAACAACAACAAGAAGTGTTTATCAAAAAAAAAACATCAAGAATTTATCAGCATTCAACAATCACAAATAAAAGTTACAAACAAAAACATGTAAATGTCTAACACAATTAGATATAAGATTTATTATGAAACTTGAATACAACACAATTAGATCTAAAATTGAGTCTTTAGGTTTTTCCTATAATAGCGTATTCTTCCTAAATTTTGTTATTTAAACTAAAACAGATATATATATATATATATAATAAACAAAATGATTATATGTTGATTAATTACTTTAGTGTATTGGTTACATATTTCTTTTCTTATCAATTGGTCCAAGGTTCGACCCTCCCCCCCTCCTCCCTTACGTTCATATAAAAATTTTGATATTTAAACTAAAACAGATATATATATATATACTAAACAAAATGGTTATATGTCAATTAGTTACACTAGTGTATTGGTTACACACTAGTGACGTCTCTGTTTGACTTCTTTTTTTATTATTTTTGCCGACTGACTTCTTCTATAAATAGGAGGCTATGTATCACTTGTAAATGAGATCATCGATAAGAGATTTCTCTATTCTCTCTCTTCTCTTCTCTTGAGTAAAATTATCAGTTTAATTTTATCTCTCTAGATATTTTTCATAACACGTTATCAGCACGATCATCTCTCTAAATACCAGTTTAATACTGCGTTGTTATACCGCACAGGTAAAAGTTTATTTATTTTATTATGTCAATTTAATTGTTTAAGGAGTGGTAGGTTATACCTCCTCATGCGTTATTATTTATGCAGTAGTAGGTTATACATACTCCCGCGATATTATGGAGTGGTAGGTTATACCTCATCCCGCGATATTATGGAGTGGTAGGTTATACCTCCTCCCACGATATTATTTATGGAGTGGTAGTTTATAGCTCCTCCCGTGATATTATTTAATTTATTTTATTATGTCAATTTAATTATTTATGGAGTGGTAGGTTATACCTCCTCCCGCGATATTATGGAGTGGTAAGTTATACCTCCTCCCGCGATATTATTTATGGAGTGATAGGTTATACCTCCTCACGTGATATTATTTAATTTATTTTATTATGTCAATTTAATTATTTATGGAGTGGTAGGTTATACCTCCTCCCACAATATTATTTATGGAGTGGTAGGTTATACCTCCTCCCGCGATATTATGGAGTGGTAGGTTATACCTACTCTCGCGATATTATTTATGGAGTGGTAGGTTATACCTCCTTCCGTGATATTATTTACTTTATTTTATTATGTCAATTTAATTATTTATAGAGTGGAGGTTATGTCTCCTCCTTAATCGAGTGGTAGGCACTGCTTCCTCGAAATAATATGGTAGGCGCTGCCTCTTCAATCACATGGACGGTCTTACCTCCTAAGATGATTATTTATTTATTTAATTTATTATATGCACATACTTTTATTATTATTAACAACTTTTAAGATGATACTTAAAATGTTATAACAATTGATTTAATTATTATATAGATATCATGTCAAACTTGGCAAAGCTTGATATCATTGCCCTCGATGTATCTGGAAAAAATTATATGACTTGGGCATCAGATGCAAAGATGCATCTGAGATCGAATGGCCTTCTTAAAGCCATCGATCCATCGGAAACGATGTAAGATGAGAATAAGGCTAAAGCCATGGTGTTTTTACGCCACCATCTCCACGATACGTTAAAAAATGAATATATCACAAATGAAGATCTTGCGGATTTTGGCAATCATTAAGAGATAGGTTTGATCATCAGAAACTTGTGATCTTACCTAAAACTCGATATGATTGGCTACACCTCTGATTTATGGACTATAAAAGTGTTGGTGAACATAATTCTACGTTGTTCGGAATTACTTCCAGAATGATGTTATGTGGTGATAAAATGAGCGATTATGATATGATTGAAAAAACGCTCTTCACATTCCATTCTAGAAATGTAGTCCCACAAGAGCAATATCAGACTAAAGGATATATTCGCTACTCGGAGTTGATGCAAGTACTCTTTATAGCAGAGCAAAATAACGACCTCGTGATGTTAAATCATCAATCTCGTCCAACTGGATCGGCTCTATTCCCAGAAGTGAATGTGGTAGCATCCAGTAATAATAATAATTATCAAGGACGAGGACGTATACGCGGCAGAAGCCGTAGTAGAGGTTGTGGTCGAGGTCGCGGACGTGGACAAGGAAGGGGTTTTAACATTGGAAAAATAAGAATTTCCAAATAAATGAGGGTGGTTGGACAATAAGAAAACCGACCAAGAACGCTTGTTACAGATGCGACATGAAAGGGCATTGGGAACGTACATGTTGTACGCCCACATATTTCGTCGATCTGTATCAAGAGTCAATAAAGCCTAAGAGTAATAATGTTGAAACCAACTTCGTCGATGATGAAGTTGGACCTTCCTTTAGTGGTCTAAATGATGATACTCATCTGGATATCACATATTTTCTTGTTGATCCCGAAAGTATCAACGAGGATTAAAGCGATTATGATCGATGAGAAATGAAAAGCTGCTAATAAGACATGTACAATATGTTTGTATAATAAAACTTAATGATGGTTTTAGTAGTTTATGAAATATCATTTGCTTTAAACTATTAATGCATCTTTATAAATTATGATACAGAAAATATCACAAATTAGAATTGATGAAGGAGATATCTGTCTAGCAGATAGGGCTACAACGCACACTATATTTAAAGATAGATGATATTTCTCCTGTCTTGATTTAAGTGACTCCGCTGGAAGCACGAGTACTATATCAAGAAATACAAAGATAATACTGGGCTCTGGAGAAGCTAGTTTTTCAATGCCAAAAGGCACGAAATTTGAAATAAATAATGCATTATATTCTCCTAAGTCTCATAGAAACTTGTTAAGTTTCAAAGATATCCATAAAAATGGATATCATATAGAGACTATGAGTAAAAATAATGTTGAATATCTTTGCATTATATCTGAGAGGAAACATATATTGGAAAATTTGTCAATGTTATCCTCTGGATTATATTATACAAAGATAAGTATAGTTGAATCATATGCTATAGTAATCAAATTGAAAGCACAATTTCCTGATTATGTCATAAAGAAAGCCAGACTTGATAACGCTGGTGAATTCACTTCATAAGCTTTTGATAATTATTGTATGTCAATGGAGATTGATGTTGAACATCCAGTGCCCCATGTGCATACACAAAATGGGATGGCCGAAAGTTTGATTAAACAATTGCAATTGATTGTAAGACCGTTAATATTGAGAACAAATCCCCCAATTTCTGTATGGGGTCATGCTATACTGCATGCAGCTACATTGGTCTAGATTTGACCAAGTGCGTATAATAAATATTCCCTATCGGAGTTGACATCTGGTCAACAGCCAAATATATCTCATCTTCGAGTTTTTGGGTGTGTGGTTTATGTTCCAATAGCTCCACCACAAAGAACAAAAATGGGACCTTAAAGGAGAATGGGGAATATATATTGGGTATACATCACCAAATATAATTTGATATCTTGAACCTCGAACTGATGATATGTTTACGACATGTTTTGCCGATTGCCATTTTAATGAAGATGAATTTCTAGCGTTAGGGGAAGGAGGAATTAAAGAAACATCAAAAGATATTACATGGTGTACACGAAATTTGATACACCTTGACCCCCCTACGAATCAACGTGAGCTAGAAGTTCAGAAAATTATACATTTACAGAATATGGCAAATGAATTAACAGATGTGTTCACAGATACGAAAAAGGTGATGAAATCATATATATCCGCTGCAAATGTTCCATCACGAATTGATGTTCCAAAGGAACAATTTGATGGAAATAAAATAAATGACCCAAAAGTTCAATTGAAAAGGGGGAGGCCGATGGGTTCTAAAGATAAAAATCCCCAAAAGAAAAAGAAATTGGGAAGAATCGGTAAAGATCTCCCAAAAGTATTACATCATGCAGATATTCAAGAAAATGAGAAGGTTCTTGAAAAATCTGGTGATGAAAGTCTTCTTGAGGAAGAATATGATATAGAAAATTGTGAAACATCCATTAATTACGTCCAAGATAGAAAAATCTGGGTTAGAAATGAAATAGAAGATATAGATGGAATATTTTCATTTTCTATATCTAAAGAAATTGATGATGAATATAATGATCCAGACCCGAGATCATTATCAGAATGTCGGGCGAGACCCGACTGGGAGAAATGACAAAAAACCATGAAAAATGAATTACTCTCTCTCAATAAAAGAAATGTATTCGGACATGTTATCATTACACCAGAAGATGTAATGCCTGTCGGATACAAATGGGTTTTCGTGAGAAAACAAAATGAAGAAAACGAGATCATAAGATATAAAGAACGACTTGTGGCACAAGGTTTCTCTCAAAGACCGGGAATTGATTATGATGAAACATATTCCCCGGTTATGGATGCAATTACGTTTAGATACTTGATGAGTATAACATCATCCAAAAATTTAGAGATGTACCTTATGGATAGCGTGGCTGCATATCTATATGTATCACTTGATAGTGATATATATATATGAAAATTCCCGATGGATTTAAAATCTCGGAAGGATCCAAGATCTCGGAAAAATCAAAAGATTTTTGTTCGGTCAAATTACAGTGATCACTTTACGGATTAAAAAAATCCGGACGCATGTGGTATAATCGCTTAAGCGAATATTTGTTGAAAAAGGAATATATCAACAATGCGATATGCCCTTGCGTGTTTATCAAGAAATCCTCATTAGGATTTGTTATTATCGATGTATATGTTGATGATCTCAACATTATTGAAACTCAAAAGGAAGTTCATGATGCACGAACCCATATGAGAGAAGAGTTTGAAATGAAAGACCTTAGTAAGACAAAGTTTTGTCTCGGGCTTCAAATAGAACATTTCAAAGGTGGAATATTTTTCCATCAATCAAATTATACCAAAAGGATATTAAAACGCTTTAATATGGATAAAGCAAATCCTTTGAGTACTCCAATGGTCAATAGATCACTTATTGTTGATAAGGATCCATTTCGAACTTGTGAGAATAACGAAGAAATTTTAGGTTGTGAAATAAATTATATGAGCGCTATTGGTGCGCTGATGTATCTTGCTAATTGTACTAGACCAGATATTGGTTTTGCTACTAACTTACTTGCAAGGTATAATTCAGCCCCTACGCGAAGACATTGGACCGGAATAAAACAAATATTTCGTTATCTTCAAGGTACAATTGACTTGGGATTATATTATCCCAGATATTCCTTGTTTGGTCTAGTTAGTTTTGTAGATGTAGGATATTTATCAGATCCGCATAAAGCTTGATCGCAAACCGGATACGTTTTTACATTAGGAGATAGTGCGATCTCGTGGTGTTCACAAAAACAGATATTGGTTGCCACTTCCTCAAATCATGCGGAAATTATCGCAATTAATGAGGCATGTAGAGAATGTGTATGGTCCAAGTACATGACTCATCATATACAAGAAGCTAGTGGAATCAATACAAATAAAGAACCAATAAAATTATTCGAAAATAATACTGCATGTGTTGCTCAACTTAAGGAAGGTTATATCAAGAGCGATAGGACGAAACATATCCCACCAAGATTTTTCTCATATACTCAAGAGCTTGTAAAAAATCAAGTAGTCAACATTGAGTATATTCGTTCAACCGACAATGCAGCAGATCTGTTCACAAAGGTGCTTCCTACAATAATGTTCAGAAAGCATATTCAGAATATTGGAATGCGTCATTTGCATGATATATATAGGGAATTATATATATCTTTTCGAGGGGGAGATTGCGTATCTGTACTCTTTTTCCATTATCATGATTTTTATCCCATTGAATTTTTACATGATAATATTTTTAACAAGGTAGTACACAACACTTCAATAATGATAGATAATCAAGAGGGAGTGTTGAAAAAGTCAGCAAAGACATCTGTGACATCTCTGTCTGACTTCTTTTTTTATTATCTTTGCCGACTGACTTCTCCTATAAATAGGAGGTTATGTATCATTTGTAAATGAGATCATCAATAAGAGATTTCTCTATTCTCTCTATTCTCTTCTATTGAGTAAAATTATCAGTTTAATTTTATTTTTATAGATATTTTTCATAACAATTTTAGTATTATTCATTTAAAAAAATGTTATTTATGATAATTTAGATTTGGAATGATAATTTAGTTAATAAAATATTATTTAATGGTAAATTAGTCGATTGACATTCAAAATATTACTTGAAATTTTTTATAAAGAATTGCGGATGGCATATTAGATAGAGCAGCTTGACAACCCTACTTTTAAATCAGGTCTCCTGTAAGCAAAAAAAAAAAAAAAACGGATGGTCACACATTATTGGTGGAGTAAAAACAAAACCTATAAAACAATCAACAGATAATATGGAGACAACGATATAGAAACAATAAATGCAAAAGGTACAATGAAACCTACATCTAAAGCCTACACCACGTTTCTTAAACTTACTTTCTACTTAAATTTGTTTTGGAAATTTTTCTATAAAAGTAGATTTATTCTTCATTTTTTTGTCGGCATGATAGTCATAGTTTTATGGGGTAATTGCTAAAAATGACCTAAAACTTGACTTCAAATGCAAGTTTGACAATTTACATTTTTTTTTGCAAAACTAACCTATGAGGGTGGAGAAATTACTGAACACTCCTTTGGTCTAAAAAATAATGTTGAAATGTCAATTAATGCAGACTTCTCGGAGAAGTCTGCTTTGGTGAGAAAAACAGTTTATTCCGGTTGAAGCAGACTTCATGAAGTCTGCTTTGTAAATAAATTACCTAAATCAAATAAAAATTTTGAAATATTAAAAAAAATTAAAATTGTTATTAACATAGTTTATATACATATCAAAAGCACGTAAAAGTTATAATGAATTCAAAAATAAGTAGATTAGATTCGATCTAATGATATAAAATATTTGCTAGTTTTTGTTGTTATGTGTTGTGGGTTAATAGTTGATGTTTGTGTAGAGAATTCATGCTAGAATTTGAAATATCATGTGATAAATTTGAAAACTTAGATTTACAAATTTTTAAAAGAAATTGTTTGAGTTTTGCATTTACTTAACTATCTTCAACATATTCATCCAATTTTTAACAAAACTTTTGCACATTTAGTGAATCTTATTATTTAGGGTTTAGGGTTACGCAGACTTCTCGAGATGTTGTCGTAGATTTAACAAAGCAGATTTCTCGAGAAGTCTGCACAAACCGGAAATTAAATGTAACTAAACCGGTTTTTTTCAATTTAGAGTTTAGGGTAATGTAAAAATACGAAGCAGAATTCGAGAAGTCTGCTTCAGCCGGAATAAACTACTTTTTTCACTAAAGCAGACTTCTCGAGAAGTCTTCGAGATTTATTCCTATTAAAGCAAACTTCTCCGAGAAGTCTTCTTCAGCGGGAATAAACTTCGAAGACTTCGAGAAGTCTGCGCAAACCGGAAATTGATAGTTTTTAACCTAACCAAATTTAACTCTCCATATATAAAGAAGGTAACCCTAAAATTTTATCATAATTTCATTTCCAAAAAAAAAACGTGGGAGCCTCCATCCTCCAAAAATGACTACAAGGTAAATTTTCTCTTCTTCTCATTTTACCTCCCCTCTTTTCTTTTCTTCTTCTCTTCTCATGTTCTTTGTCATCTTGTTATTTTGTAGATCTGGAAAAAAATCATGAGATGTGAAAAAGGTAAGTTTTTTTTGTTTATATGGTTTTGGGTTTGTGATTTTATAATATTTTTATTGTTTAGATCTTTTGTTATTTTTATAACATTCTTTCTCGTCTTATAGTGTTGTAGATCTGGAAAAAGAAGTGAAGAGATCTAAAAACGTAAGCTTGTTGCTTTTATTATTTTTAAATTTTTCGTAGTTTTTGTGATTTTTGTTGTGTTTGTTATTTTCTTAAGTTTTTTCCTATATTCTTATCTCATTTCTCATCTTGTATTTTTGTAGATCTAAAAAAGGAAGTCACGAGATCTAAAGATGTAAGTTTGTTATTTTTACTAGTTGTTACGTTTTTCATTGTTTTGGAGATTTTGTTTTTTTTTGTTGTTTTCTTAATTTTTTCTTATATTCTTATCTTATTTTTCATTTTCTATTGCTGTAGATCTAGAAAAAAGATTTACAAAAACTAATTTTGTTGTTTTACTAGATTTTTAAAGTGATTTTTAATAGTTTTTAAAATTTTATATGGTTTTTTTAAGATTTTCAATAGATGTTTGAGATTTATGGTGGTTTTAGAGTTTTTTGTTGTTGTTTTGAGTTTTCTTCTTACGTTTTGAATTTGACACTCATTTTTGAATTAATGGATTTTCGTGTTGCAGACTTCATTACAGGTTTGCAGATTTCAGTTGCAGACTTCAGTTGCGGCATTCTTATATTCTTATCTTATTTCTCATTTTTTTTTGTTGTAGATCTGGAAAAAGATTCACAAAAAGTAATATTGTTGTTTTAGTTGCTTTTAAAGTGATTTTAATGGTTTTTAAAATTTTAGATGGTTTTTTAAAGATTTTCAATAGATGTTTGAAATTCCCCTTGAAATTTATGGTGGTTTTACAGTTTTTGTGGATGTTTTTGAGTTTTTTTCTTACGTTTTGAATTTGACTTTGGTTTTTGAATCAATAGATTTTCGTGTTGTAGACTTCATTACAGGTTGCAGACTTCAGTTGCAGGCTTCAGTTGCAGACTTCACAACACGTTCTCATTACAAATGCAAACTTCACTTGCAGACTTCATTAATAATTGCAGACTTCGTTTGTATTTTTGGTCATATTTTAAATGAATTTTTGTCAACTTTATTATACCTATCACTAGCTCCCATCACTCCACCTTATCAGTCAGTTTTCAATCAACTTTTTCAGAATTATAATAAACTATTAGTTGTATGTCAATCACCTTTCAATCAGCTCAAGTCAAATCATACTTATAAAATTACAAAATGACAACCATTAAAAACACAAATATTAGTATAAATTTTTATACATAGTTAAGGACTTAGTGCATATTTAAGATACTTAATGCATACTTCCTAATAACCAGAAAGAACAAGAACTGAAAGATATGTATAAACAATTTCATCAAAATACTAAGTTAACAGGATAGTGTTGGATGTTTTTGTAAAACAACATCTATAACATTGTGTCTTCAAATTAATTGAATTGATTGGTTACATGTTTCAGAAACTACACACTTATATCGGCAAACTTTGTTGTATAAATCTCGCAGACTTCTTTGCAGACTTCTCGGCAGGCTTCTTTGCAGACTTCTCAGCAGACTTTATACTTTGTCCTTACTCGTAACTTAATTTTCTGAGATACTCAACACTAAAACTGAATTTATTCATCTTTTACATTACCTTAAAGAATGTAATCCTCAGCATTTGAGTAAACTTTATTCTCATCTTCATCAACAAAGTAATCATCATCCTCAATTACAAACATTTTTCCTCCTCCTATATTATCCACAGAAAAATTTCAAGTCTCTGTAATAGTCCACTCCCCACAAACAACAACGATTTGGACCATTATCTACGGTAAAAAATTAATGAATTTGATTAGATCATTGTACACATACTAAATTTTCTCACTAAAGTAGACTTCTCGGAGAAGTCTGCTTTGATCGGAATAAACTGTTTTTCTCACCAAAGCAGACTTCTCCGAGAAGTCTGCGACGTTTATTCCGATCAAAGCAGACTTCTCGCAGTCTGCGACGTTTATTCCTATCAAAGCAGTCTTCTCCGAGAAGTCTGCTTTGATAGGAATAAAAATTGCTTTGACGAGAAAAATAGTTTATTCCTATCAAAGCAGACTTCTCGGAGAAGTCTGCGACGTTTATTCCGATCAAAGAACTTCTTGGAGAAGTTTGCTTGATAGGAATAAAATATTTTTCTCGCTTTGATCAAAGCAGACTTCTCGGAGAAGTCTGCTTTGATAGAATAAAAATTGCTTTGGCGAGAAAAACAGTTTATTCTATCAAAGCACTTCTCCGAGAAGTTCGCGAGGTTTATTCGATCAGCAGACTTCTCCGAAGTCGCTGATAGGAATAAAATTTTTGTCACCAAAGACTTCTCGTCTGCGGCGTTTATTCCTAGCGGACTTCTCGAGAAGTCGCTGATAGAATAAAATTGCTTTGGCGAGAAAACAGTTTATTCTATCAGCGACTTCTCCGAAGTCTGCGAGGTTTATTCGATCAGCGGACTTCTCTCCGCTTTGATAGGAATAAAATGTTTTTGTCACCAGCGTTTATTCTATCAGGATCAAAGCATACTTCTCGAAGTGCGCTTTGATCGAATAACGCCGCAGACTTCTCGAAGTCTGCTTTGATAGGAATAAACTCTTTTTCTCGCCAAAGCAATTTTTATTCTATCAGCGACTTCTCGGAGAAGTCTGCTGATCGAATAAACGTCGCACACTTCTCCGAGAAGTCTGCTTTGATAGGAATAAAATATTTTTATCGCCAAAATAGACTTCTCGGAGAAGTCTGCTTTGATAGGAATAAACTTTTTTTCTCACCAAAGCAATTTTTATTCCAATCAAAGCAGACTTCTCGCAGAAGTCTGCTTTGATCGGAATAAACGTCGTAGACTTCTCGGAGAAGTCTGCTTTGATTGGAATAAAATGTTTTTCTCGCCAAAGCAGACTTCTCGCAGTCTACGACTTCTTTGAGAAGTCTGCTTTGATAGGAATAAACGTCGCAGACTTCTCTGAGAAGTCTGCTTTGATAGGAATAAACTGTTTTTCTCGCCAAAGCAATTTTTATTCCTATCAAAGCAGACTTCTCCGAGAAGTCTGCTTTGATCGGATTAAACGTCGCAGATTTCTCCGAGAAGTCTATTTTGATAGGAATAAAATGTTTTTCTCCCAACAACCACGATAATGATTGTTGTATGCATTGAAAAAGATGGCATTTTCGTAATATTTTTAAAAAATTTGTTCATAATGGTCTTTGTGTTGTTTTTGTTTTTTTTTAAGTTAATGGCAAAGTTGTAAATAAAGTTATTGTTGAAGGATAAAATAGAGATAGAAAGATAGTTTTGCAAAAAAAAATTTAAACTGTCAAACTTGCAATTGAAGACAAATTTTAGGTCAATTTTGTAAATGTCCCTAGTTTTATAATAGACATTAAATTTGATGCAATTTAAATTGCATAAGACTAATTTCTGTTATTTTGATGCATTAACACTATATATTCTAAGTTTTAGTTTATTTATCTCGGAAAAATGATTTGTCATTTTAAAAGATAATTATCTAAAATATCATATTTTTAAGTTTTTTTCCCAAAAATAACACTATTTTTTAAATTTCTAATAATATGAAAAAACTAAAATTAAAACACATTAAAATTTAATTTTAACAGAAAAAATTAAACACTAAATTAGAAAAAAAAGAATAATACCCTAAAGACAAATTTCTTAAGAAGAAAAAAGAAAGTTTCATGTTGGGTGGTACAACCGCCAATTATAAAAAGAAGGTTGGAGCATTTAGGAAAGGTATCCAGAAATCGAGTACACAAGAATACTGCTTAGGGTTTTTTTGGTGAATTGGTGAGTGTTTTGTAAGGCTTAGAGAGTATTCTGTTTCGGTTCACTTGAGCAAGAAAAAGTCTGTTTTGTCATGAACAAAATAAGTGAGCGTAGGATATCTTGGATACACTAGAAATCATTTGGGGACAATCTACACGGGTAGAGTTGTGTAACTGCCAAAGGTTCAGTGTGATTTGTTGTAATCAACTTAACAAGATTCTAGTTAATAAAATATATCGTTTGTGAAGTGGTGTCTGTCGAGTTTCTACACTAACAATTGGTATCAGAGCCTTTCATCTAGTAAGAAACATTGTTCTTTAATTATAAAACAAGTGAGACTCAAGGGCCATAACATGGAGAACTCGCAGCACTTCACTTCCGTTAAACCTCTGTTACTAGAACCAGAAAACTTTAGTTGGTGGAAAGTTCAAATCAAAGCCTTGATCAAAGGAATAGATGAAGATGCTTGAACAGTCGTGGAAGAAGGATGGACAGAGCCCATGATCAAGACAGAAGATGGAAATCTGAAACCCAAACCAAAGAGGGACTGGACAGCTGAAGAGAAGATCATGTCCAAATATAACTCCAAAGTCCTGTCTGTGATCTGGACATCTTTAACCAAGGACCAATTCAAAAGGGTAAAAAGATGCGCAACAGCAAAGGAAGCATGAGACTCCATGTAGACATCATATGAAGGAACCAGCAACGTGTGTCGAACTCGCATTGATATGTTGGCATCACAGTTTGAAACTCTCACTATGGGAGATGATGAATCAAATGAAGGATTTAATGGTAAACTTAGTTCAATTGCTAATGAAACCATGGTGCTAGGAAAAAAGTATAAAGACAAGAGGTTGGTCAAAAAATTCCTCCACTGTCTTCCTGACAAGTTCCAGGCTCACATATCAGCGATCGAAGTCTCCTTAAACTCAGATGAAATAAGATTCGACCAGGTTGTTGGAATGATGCAAGTTTATGAACTCGAACAGAATAAGAAGAATCTGACAAGAAGCAAAGGTATTGCCTTAACAGTCAACCAAAAAGAAGATCAAGATGAATGTCTCGAGGAAAAGGTTAGTATGATTGTGAGAAAATACTTCAAAAAAATGGAGAAGGGGCAAAAGAAAGCATCATTCAATGGACCTAGAGGAGATATTGAAGCTAAGCCTGAGAGGTTGTTCAAGAAAGTAGACGTCAAGTGCCATGAATATAAAGGGATCAGACACTTCAAGGAAGAATGTCCAACTATCAAGAAACGAGAGAGTCTAAGGTTCAGCGAATGTAAAGGCTATGGTCACGTCAAATCAGAATGTATTGGGACCACAAGAAGGAAAGAAAAGTCCTTTGTGAGTTATGATGAATCATACTCTGATGATGATGATGATGATGAAGATTCAGGTGATATGCTGAAATTCATAGCATATTTGGGTGTAATAGATGAAGAAGCTGAATTAGAACAAGAAAAAGAACTGGAACTCTCGCTATATGATGAGAACAAGATCTTGTGTGAGTCCATTGTGAAGATTCGAGTAGAAAACGAAGCCTTAAGTTTGGAAAAACAACAATTGACAAAAGAAAAGCAAGATCTGGAAAAAATGTCAAATTTGATGAAGGAAGAACTGATCAAGGAACGTGAAAAATCAAAAGAGCTAGATGCAAGGCTAACAGAACAGCTAAGGAATATAAAGATGTTGAGCAAAAGAACTCAGAATCTTGACAAGATTCTTTCTATTGGTAGAACTAGTCATACAAATTAGGGATCCGGATACTCTGGACATGCGATGAAAAATTAGACCTAGTTTGTCAAAGCTGAAACAAGGCAGAATATCACAAAAGGGAGGAATCCAGAAGTATTAATAAGAAAAACTATGCCATTTGGGGTGCAAGATACTCTGGATACGCCCTGAACAAGAGAGCAAGACCAGAACATCACAGAAGAATGACATCAAGAGTCAACATGAGTAACTCAAGACATAATCGAGGCTGGGTGTCCAAACATGCAAGATATCCTGTAAGACACACTTCACATCGAGAGGTAGAATGCTACTATTTTGGAAAAATGGGACATATCAAGTCTCAATGCTATCAATTACAGAACAAGATTGGATATCTTATGAGAGACAATAGATACTGGTTGGATCAAAGGAAGTATAATCAGGCATGGGTAAAAAAGCAAGACTTGTATGCTTATGGTGCTTACAATACAGGAGAGTCATTGAAACCTACAGATTCAGCATGGTATTTCGATAGTAGCTGATCAAGACATATGATTGGATCACAGAATAACCTGTCAAAGGTGGACCAGACAGCAGCAGGAAAGGTGAACTTTGGAGACGGAGCAAAGGGAAAGATCAAAGGTAAAAGAAACACGAGAGGCATAACAGCTCTAGAATCGGAAGGTGTGTATCTAGTTGAGGGGCTAAAAGCAAATATGATAATCATCTGTCAGCTATGTGATGAGGGCCTATCAGTAACCTTTAGCAGTATTGGCTGCATGGCAACAGATATGTCGAATGTGACACGCCTTCAAGGTATTAGGACAGGGAACAACTGCTACGTATGGAAACCCTCCGAGAGGTGCCTCACTGTAAGAATAAATGATCTACAACTTTAGCATCAAAAACTTGGGCACATGAATGTCAGGACTATGGTGAAGCTATCAAATCAAGAAGTAATACGAGGTATTCCTAAACTAAAGCTGGATACAGAATTTGTTTGTGGACCCTGTGCTAAAGGAAAACAGATTAAGGTACACCATAAATCGGTTCCGGATGTACACAAAAAGAGCCGTTAATTAGATTTAATCCATATGGATTTGATGGAGCCAATTCAGGTGGAAAGTATTGCTGGGAAGAAATACATCTTTGTATTAGTGGACGAGTTCACCAGGTTTACATGGGTAAGGTTTCTAAGAGAAAATACAAAAACATTTGAGGTTTAATCCATATGGAATTGATGGGGCCAATTCAGATGGAAAGTATTGCTGGGAAGAAATACATCTTTGTATTAGTGGACGACTTCACGAGGTTTACATGGGTAAGGTTTTTGAGAGAAAATACAGAAACATTTGAGGTTTTCAAGATCCTAGCTCTGTAGTTGATGAATGAGAAGAAGTGTATAATCAAAGTCATCAGAAGTGATCATGGCAGAGAATTTCTGAATGAGCTGTTTAACAGATTTTGTAGTGAACACGGAATATTTCATCAATATTCTGCCGCGAGAACACCTCAACAGAATAGAGTTGTTGAGAGAAAGAATAGAACTCTTCGAGAGATGGCCAGAGCTATGCTGCATGGCAATCAAGTGGCTAAACATTTATGGACTGATGCGATCAGTACAACATGTTATGTGATAAATCGAGTGTACATCAGAAAAGGAACCAGTGTGACGCCATATGAGCTCTGGAAGGGAAAGGCTCCAAGTGTAGGGTACTTTCACTTGTTTGGGTGTGAGTGTTATATTCTCAACGAAAGAGATCATTTGGGAAAATTCGACTCAAGAAATGATGATGGTATCTTCTTGGGGTATGCAGGAGCATGTACTGCTTACAGAGTGTACAATAAAAAATTGAAGACAATCCAAGAAATAGGGAATGTTGTGTTCAATGACGTATCCTCTCAGGGGTTGCTCTTCAAACTTGTTGACAACAGTCTTGATCAGACTACATCAACTCAACAAGAGCTAATAGAGGAACAAAGTTTAAGTCCAATTCAGATACCAACTCAATTGATGAGATCAGAACCACAAGTGCACCAAAATCACTCTGAAAAAGACATGATAAGAGAAATCAATTATGAACGAATCACACGCAAAAAACACAATGACTTCAAAGAAATGGTCAGGTTTGCATGTTTTGTGTTTGTTGTAGAACCCAAGACCTACAAAGAAACTCTGCAAGATGAGTAATAGATACGATCGAAGTGATGTACGAACTCTAACACCTAGACCAACAAACGTGAATGTAGTTGGAACCAAATGAGTATTCAAGAAAAAATGAGATGAACATGGAAATTTTGTATGTAACAAAGCTCGATTATTAGCTCAAGGATACTCTCAAGTGGAATGCATCGATTTCGATGAAACATTTGCACCAGTTACCAATTTAGAATCCATCAGATTTTTACTAGGTATGGCTTGTTTAATGGGATTCAAACTACATAAGATGGATGTCAAGAGCGCGTTTCTAAATGGTATTCTTCAAGAAGAAGTTTATGTGGAGCAACCAAAGGGTTTTGAAAATGCTGATAACCCTCATTATGTCTTTAAATTGAAAAAAACATTATACGGTCTGAAGCAAGCATCCAAAGTTTGGTATGACAGACTGACATCATTCTTGATCAACCAAGGATATCAGCGTGGAACAGTTGATAAGACCTTATTCATCTATGAAGACAGAACAAGATTTATGGTGGTCCAAATTTATGTGGATGATATTGTGTTTGGAGCAACAAATCAACATTTGATTGAAAAGTTTGTCAAAAAGATGATAGAAGAATTCGAGATGAGCATGGTAGGAGAATTAAACCATTTCCTTGGGCTTCACATTCAACAGTTCGACGATCACATCTTTTTGCATATAGCACATATGCCAAGAATCTTGTGACACGATTTGGACTTGATCAAAGCAAACCCGCCAAAACTTCCATGTGGATAAATACGAAGTTATCCAAGGATGAGAACGGTGACGATGTTGACCCTAAACTTTACCGTGGAATGATTGGGAGTCTTCTGTATCTCACTACCAGTCATCCTGATTTATGTGTTAGTGTTGGGATCTGTGATCGGTATCAAGCCAAACCCAAATTATCTCACCTTCAGGCAGTAAAGATAATCATTAAGTATGTGAAAGGAACCACGAATTTGTGTCTTTTATATAGCAAAGAGACGAATCAACATCTTGTTGGTTACTACAATGCTGACTGGGCAAGGTGTCTTGATGATCACCGAAGCATCAATGGAGGATATTTTTTTCTGGAAAACAATTTGATCTCATGGCACAACAAGAAGCAGAACCCAAATTATCTCACCTTAAGGTAGCTGTTGTGGATGAAACAGATGGCTACTGATTATGGTATGGATTCTAATACTTTACTCATTCACTGTGATAATGAAAGTGCAATAAACATTGCCAAGAATCCTGTGAAGCATTCTCGAACAAAGCATATAGATATTAGACATTATTTTATTTTTGATATGGTAGAGGAGAAACTAATTGAGATTGATCACGTGAATACAGATATGCAATTAGCTGATA
Organism: Pugionium cornutum; assembly: GCA_018901935.1. Taxonomy (NCBI): domain Eukaryota; kingdom Viridiplantae; phylum Streptophyta; class Magnoliopsida; order Brassicales; family Brassicaceae; genus Pugionium; species Pugionium cornutum. The sequence continues at coordinate 24,184,220 of CM032156.1, read as the reverse complement.
TGTTTACAAAACCACTTGATTTTGGTAGATTCATAAACCTCCGAAAATCTATTGGTGTTTGTGAACTCTAATAGTGTGTGGTGAGTTGATTTGATCTGAGACAGGGGCAGTTTTTGAGACACGTTAGGCACATATTCTGCCCAATTATTCTATCACTCTTGAAGTTAATGAAAAATAGCTGACACCCATGTCGTCCTATGTACGTTAGTGACTGAATTGTTCTTATCAAAATAAGGTCAAAGATCTGATGATGGAATGCCTGAGATTCTTCGCATTGAATTATCTATCAACACTCTCAGTTACCTGAGAAATCAAGTGATGGTAACTCTTGAGTTGATTGTATAAAAAAAGATGAAAAAAAGAGAGAGAAAGAAAGAATAAAAAACAAAAAACAAAAAACAAAAAAAGAGAAGAAAAATTGAATTATTCGAAACATATGTTGTATTATGTTTCTTTCCATCCAAAGGAAAATTGTAGCTGCGTTCTGTAAGGATGATATATTTGTATTCAAACTAAAAGGATGAAGTTATGAGTGTGTGAAAGTCTAATCATGAAACTCGGATATGAGTTGAGGATGTTTGTGGGACTTGGTCGTATACTCAATATTGCTCTGCATCAAATTTGGTAATGTCATTCCTTTTCCCACAGTGTTTTTTTTTTCATGCTTTGCTATGGCTGCCTAATGTTTACAGTATATCTCTTTCGATTTAGGTCCCTCTGACTGCTGAATAACATGACTCTAATCTTATATGCTTCCGTTTTGAAATTCTCTTGGTCATTAACATCCATATTTCTGTGTATGTATTATTACCACTCATGTGTATAACCATCTTGATAAATGTGGTGTATTTAAGTCTCTGCACGGGTTCAGTTAACTTTGAAACAGATGTGACTTTTCGTACAATCGGTGCACCTGTTCGCTTTTCTTAAAAGTCTTTCTCAGACGTGTGTTTGTTCATCTTCTCGATTTTTTCCACTATGAGGGCTTTCCTTTCTGGTTTCTCTTGGCTCGTTAACAGCAGCCCTAGTGCGCCATCGTCATCTCCATCATCTCATTCCCGATCTGCCTCTTACGGTCATATGTAGACCTCGAAAGCTCCGTTTGAAATCCCTCTCGCTCTCACAGCACCCTCTGTGCCGAGTGCCTCTCCAGTTGACCCTAGTGCTCCCTCTGATGTCTTGGCGACAACCTCACCGGCGATTCCCTCTCTTGTCATAGAGCCGACACCCTCTTCTGTTGCCGCCTCGGTTGAGATCCTCTCCGATAGGGTTTTGAACTCTTCCTCTCCTGCCGTCAAGTCACAGAAGCGCCCATGCACGAAGACAGTTCCCCTACCTCGCAAACGGACTCGTTCTCAGAAGGAGATCCCTCCAGCAGCCTCTCCTCTGACATCATCTCGCTCTGCTCCTGCTTCGTAAAGGTACACCCTTTTCTCTCAACACCAATTTCTCAAAGAACGAGAGGTGAGGTTTGGTACAATTCCCCGAGAGGTTGAGCGCTTCATAGTTTCGGCTGGCCTAGGCTCTAAAGTCATGGATATTCTTTTGTTTGACAAGACAACCCTTTGGGAGTTTTGGTCCAATTTGCCCAGCAACAAAACAAGATCCTCCTGTCTGGATGTATCAGTTAAGGGGTTTGTGTTTCAGTTTTCGCCTGAACTAATCAATGATCTGTTTGGGTTGAGCTTGCTTGCTGATGCTGCTTCAGAGGACGAAACAGCAGAACCCTCTAACGATAAGTTGGCTGCCTTCATGAGTGGTGGTGCTATCACAAAGTGGAGCTCTCTCCTTTCGTTTCACTTCGTGCCTGATCTTGCAGCGTTGTTCAAGATTTGTTGTCATAACTGGGCACCTACTCAGAATAGCGGCTACCCTAACCCAAAACGAGCCCGTTTGGTGTATAAGGTTATGAATCGTGTGCTTTTTGATTTTAGTCGCCTTGTCTTTGAGTATATTCTGCAGCTTGCTCGCAATCCTGCCTCGAAGTTCCACCTGCCCTTTCCCAGTATGCTGTTCCGATTGTTGAATGTTCAACATCCATTCCTTTCATTGGGAAGGTTCCTCGGGTATGCCAGTTTCGTTACACAAACTTGGGTGGCTTCGTTCCTCGGCAAGCTTCTAGTTCTTCGGCTACCTTATCTCCTACCGATCATCATACGTTTTAGGCTGCCATTCAGTTGATGCATCGCCTGCTTCACCCAGGTATCCCTGTTTGTCCTGTTCCTCTCTTGGTTATGTTTTTTTTTGCTTTTTGATGTTTTTATCTTAAGTGTGCACTCAAGCAGGGGGAGATGATGGTGATAATGATGAGGATAACAAGGATTAGAAGAAGCGGGATTAGATTATGGGGGAGCAAGTAGTGTTGTTGTTTTTGGTTGTGTTTTATTTTGTCTTGAATCTCTGAAGATTATGTGGATTATTTACATCAAGTGGATTTGTTTTGTGTGTGTGACCAAACTTATTATCTTTTCAGAAATGGTCAAGTATTTAGGATTCTACTTACTATCTGTTGAATTGTTCCATCTTGTGCAAAAATTGTGTGTATGAGCTTTTTGAACCAGGTTGCTTGAGTATCACATTAAATTTAAAAGGGGGAGATTGAAGATGCAAGCAAATTGGAAATAAACAAAATAGAAACAAGCCAAAGAGGAAAATAATATGTGAGGATATAAGCAAAATGAAAATAGCTTCAAAACAGGAAAAGGAGAAGTGGATTTTGATGCAAAAAGGAAACAACATCAAGACATATCAAGACAAATTCTTTAAGAGGAAAAAGGAAAGTTTCTTGTTGGGTGCTACAACTGCCAAATATAAAAAGGAGGTTGAAGCATTCAGAAAAGTTATCCAGAAATTGAGCACACAAGAATATTGCTTAGAGTTTTTCTGGTGAATTGGTGAGTGTTTTGTAAGGGTTAGAGAATGTTCTGTTTCGGTTCACTTGATCAAAAAAGAGTCTGATATGTTGTGAACAAAACAAGTGAAAGTAGGATATTTTGGGTAGATTAGGAATCGTTTGTGGATAATCTACAGAAGTAGAATTGTAATTGCTAAAGGTTAAATATAATTTGTTGTAATCAACTTAACAATATTCTAATTACTAAAATATATCGTTTGTAAAATGGTTTCTGTCGAGTTTTTACACTAACAATGTTAGACAAAGAAAAAAATAGTTATTTTATGATGAAGTGCCGAGGATAGGCCTTGGTTGAATAGACTTATTTTATTATACGAGGTTTGTAGAACTGAAACAGTACAATGATAACATCATAGGAAACGTGTAGTAGTAGAACATACATGAGACCAAGCTTGTGAGGCTTTTGACTATATATATTATAGTATTTTCATGTAACTTATGAATGAGTAACCATAGGAGCGAAATAAACTCCAATAGCATCAAAAGAACCACCATCACGTCCATGGAACCCTACAATAACGTTACCTTTCCTCTCCAACACAAATTTGGTACCAGTCACCAATCCAAATGTCCGAGAAGTTCTTCCTTTTGATGTTTTAAATGTCAATGATGTAAGAACCAAATAGTTACCCTCATGGATATGGTTGTAGGTACCTTCCACAGATGTCAGGTATTCATTAGGAAAGTCCACCACAAACTGCATGAAAATATTAGATACTTATGAAACCTATCGTACAATAAGCAAATAAAAAAAACTATAAGAATATTTAGAGTTGTGGAGATTAATTAAGGACCTCTTGTGTTTCTCCATTCTTCATCCCGTGATAAGAATGTACAACTTGGCCGCCTTGGTCGTAGTCAATGTCCATACTTCTTATATGAGTTTCAGTAAAAGTAACAGACACAGATCTTACACCATCGGTATTTGGACCGTCGTCCCAAGGTAAGCCCCCGTTTATGCCACCTCGGAGTTCCGATTTGGCTGGAAGAGTCTTAACATATGCTCCAAGAGATCGGAGGTCACGACCAGCAGAACCATGGAAGCCAATAATGGTTTTTCCACTGACGACTCTAAGTGAAAACTTAGTACCCTTTCGATATCCAATAAATTCTGAAGTCTTGAGGTTGGTTTTGAATTGGAGTGCTTGCATCACACCGGTCTTTTCGTCATAGTAACCATTAACACGTATAATTTGTTCGTACTGGGGATGGTCAAACTCTAACTGCAAAGCAAAAATATAGCTAATAATAATTTTGATTGTAAACTATTTAAAGTACAAATATTTGTTATACCATATGGTTTGTTTTCCATATATAATGTTATTTCCTATCGTATACAATATAGATTAATATCCTTTTAAGTTTTTATTTTAAATGTAGTAAACTAAAACTAATTTTATGTAAAATACTTATTTATCCTAAATTTACAACTAAAAATAAAAAAAATATCATAAATTTTTATGTAAAATACTTATTATCCTAAATCATTACAACTAAAATTCCAAAAAATATCATAAATTTTTATGTAAAATATTTATTTATCTTAAATCATTACAAAATTACAACTAAAATTCCAAAAAATATCATATATTTTATGTAAAATACTTATTTATCCTAAATCATTACAAATAAAATTAAAAAAATTATTTTTAGAATTCATTTTTCTAATTTAATAAAAATATTTTAAGATATTTTAATATTATATTTATGATATTATTGCAAAAATAAACTAATACTATTAGATTTGGAATAAAGTTTAGAACATTGCTATTTTTGGAGAATTATATATATATATATATATATGTAACATACCATCTGTGTAAAACCGTCGGCCGAACCACCATGGATTGTTCCATTAATGTAATTTCCGTCCTTAACATAGTCGAATCTGATGGACTGAATGCCTTCATGATCACCTCTTATATAAACCTTGGCTACATTGTCATGGTCGGCTCCATCATCCCACTGCTTACCACCTTTTCCACCAATTGCTCCCATCTTTTGAGCCATTGCGAACCCATTTGAATCTGTATACATTGAATTGAATTAGACTATTGTTTTACTTAGAAATAACATTCATTTACCGTATTAATAAAGAGTAAATTAGAGTTTTGAAAAATCTCTAAAATTACACAAATATTAATGGTGTAGCAAATATGCATAAGGAGTGAGATAGATAGAAAAAGATATTGGTTAGTTCGTTTGTCAGCTGAAAGAATTTATGGTTGTGATTGTGATAGATTGTTGTTCGTTTAGCTGCCATATCTATCTACGGCAGACGCAACAGTCAAACGCTGTGTTATGCATCGCAATTTTTTCGATCATTAATTAAAACAGTGGTACGATTAATAATCTGCGATAAACTGTAACCGCAACCGTTAGCTACAAAAAAACGAACAACATATGTTAGCTATAACTGCAGTATTGACCGAAACCGCAGCCGCCTGCAACGACGAAACGAACAATACTATTATAGAGTTTGATTAATTACCTAAAATGGCGGATAAGAGAGAGAGAACAAGAAAGAAGATCAACATGATCGATTGGTATGTTATGGTGATTGAGGAATGCATAATTTAGGCATGAAAATGCGTATTTATAAGTCACATTTTTGGCCCTTTAAGATATGCATATTAATTTATTGTATATAAATCTGACTAGTGGCCCATGAGGCATTATTTATAAATCATATATATTATATATGAATCTCAATTCTCAAGTTTTCATCTTTTGATGCTATCTATATTTTATATAACATAACTTTGAAAACGTATTTAACTAAAATTCTATAATTGTTAGGAGGTTGACTGAGATTAAGAACCGGAGATAGATCTAGACCTTGAAAGAGCTAAACAAGATTATGAACAATACATAAGAAAATCCTATTATAAAAAAAACTCAAGAAAGATCTAAATGATTATCGATATTAACTGGCTTGGAAAACAACTTGCTTATCCAAGGATAAAAGATGCTTATAGATATAAGAAAATATGGAATAATCATATTTGTTTGTTAGCCGCAACTTTTTATAATTGCGACTGCGACAAATTGTTGTTCGTTTATCAACCACAACTACCTACAGCTAATCGCAACAGTCAAATACTATGTCACGTGTCGCAATTTTTTTACCGCTGATTAAAACAGCAATACGATTACGATCAATCGCAACCGCAACTGTCGGTAGCATATAAATAAATAAGATATGTCATAATTATAATTATAATTACAGTTATCGATGGCGAACAAACGAATAATACTAATATAGAATAACGCTCGAAACAATATTAGTCTAATACAAATTTCTATAGCATCCATTAATTTATGATAGTAGCAAAACCAAAAGTTTTATGGAATATTTTACATTAAAAATAGAGCTTTGAACCCGTGTTAAATTTCAAAACTAAAAAAATCTAAAGTGATGAATAATCCCCAAAAATAGAGATTAGAACCAATACTTCTTTTTGTTGTTAAGGGCCCCAGGTAAACTTGGGAGTAGTAAAATCATTATTTCTTGCAACTTTTGGAAATTCTTGTACCTCGATAAACATTGTTTTAAATTTTTATTCGAAATATAATATTTTTATTTTAATTTTTTAAAAATAATATAAATTTAATATTAGAATTTTTTTAAATTTTTTTAATAAAAAAATTAAATTTTAAATTAGAAAAAAACTTAAATATAATATTTTAATTATATTTATAATTTATTTATATTAAATATATTTTTTTAGAATATAATTTGTGGTATTTTGAAATATTAATCTAAATATAAAATCATATAAAATAAAAACTATAAAAGAAGCTCGTAATGCGACTATGAATTAAAAGGTCAATTAATAAACCAAAACTTTAGAGAAAAGAAACTTTTTAATATTGGCCTAAACCAACGTTATCTTCGTTGTCGTTTCTGTTCCCATACTTGTATTCAATGTCTTTTCCAATTGTCATGATTTCTTTCTGAAGTGACATAGTGGACTTGTAATGTGAAACCTCTTAACTTCAACCCACTAGGATTTGAATCAATGGTTTGATACATTATAAAATATTTTATAGTAAAATATTGGGTTTACTTCCGTAAACTATATAAATTTATACAAATAAATCTATTTCCACCTATATTTTTTATTCTTTTTTAAGTTATATAAATTATGTTTTTCTTCCGTAAATTATATAAATTTAATAAATTATTCTAATTACAGAAATTTCGTTAATGTTTACACGTTAAATAGCTATTAAATCTGGTTCTAATTCGAAATTTTAGTTTTATTATCAAAATAAACCCAAATTAAAATCAAATTTTTGAATTAAAACAAGATTTAGTAGCTATTTAACGCATAAACATTAATAGAATTTCTGCAATTAAAAGAATTTATAAAGTTTGTGTAATTTATGAAAGAAAAATATAGTTTATGTAGTTAAAAGAAGACCTAAAAAATACGGATGGAAATAGATTTAGTCGCATAAATTTGTGTAGTTGACGGAAATAAACCATAAAATATTGAATTGCATCGTTGAGTTGTGTCTACACTAGAAATATCATCGTCTAGTCTGATAACTTGTTTTATCTCAATTCATAATGGATGCCTAAAAAGTTCAGTTTATCATGATATATTGTTGAGTCCAAAAGCCTTATGTAAGAATAATATTAGAATCTAATGAAATAAAATTACAAAATACATTTGTGGAGTTTATATAAATTATATAGAGATTTCATCATTTGGCCGGAATCATTAATGACGTTTATATTTTGGCTTTTTAGATCTTGGTCGATCTTTTATTTTCAATCTCAATCGCCCACATAATATTATTTAACCAAACATGTCAAATTAGAAACTCTAAGGTTTCTATGATGCAAAATAACTTAAATCTTTTATGAATCTATTTTAATAATTATTACGTAGGGAACTTTTTTTTAAATAACATATTTTTAATTTTTTATTCCAAAATTAGTATTATTAGTTTAAATTTTTAATAATAACAGAAATTTAATATTAAAATATACTAAAAGTTTTTGTTAATAAAAAATATAAAGCCTAAATTAGAAAAAAAGAACCCAAATATAATGTTTTAAGTTTATGTATAATTTATTTAAAATAAATAATTATTTTTATATAATTATTTATGATATTTTCGAAATTTTAAATGATGTTAGATTTAAAAAAAACTTTAAAATATACTATTTTAAAATATTGCTCTATTATGTACTACCAATTGAAAAGCATATAAGACTATATATAATATATTGTGGTATATTTCGAGATTTATTACTGTTTAATTGTTTTGAGAATGTATTTCCTTATCATCATAATATATGATATTTATCGAATTAAAGTCACAAAATTATGAAGCATATGTATCTGTATGATAAAAGTTCAAAACCTATTTTTTCTAATTTAAAAATTTTAAATATAAACAACGTATATATATTAACGGATACATTATTCATTTCAAATGTTGAAATTTATATCTCTGAATAAATAGATGTCAAAATTTTTGAAATTTGATATCATGGGCAAATAAATTTGTAATTTTTAATTCAAAAACAAATATATAAGTAGTTTTAATTCGATAACTTTGATATTATATGATAATTTATAGATGGTGAAATATATAGTTATCCCGTCTATCGTTTATATGAACTTATGAAGGGTAGCCTTATATGAATTCTTCTCATGTTCGACTGTTTTCATGTCTCGTGTTGACTTTTACATATACAGAGTAGATTCCTTATTGAATGATATTACAATTACATATTGTAGTTTATACATTACTTATTAATTTATTTATAGAAGGTTTGTTATTTTTTTAAATGTAGATGTATCCTAAGAGCAATCTCAAGGTTTCTCACATGGGGATGTTCGTTGAATACATCTACACTTGATGGAAGCAATCTAATGGTTTCACACACACACATATGCATTATTTTATAACCATTTATATTTCCCAATTTTTTTCTTTTCCACAACATTGTTAATGTCTTATAAATTCTTATCTGTATTACATATTCCTAATTATGGAATTATATGTATATATACACATACATATTATTTAACATAATTGTTTGATGATTTTGTTTTAATATTGTATAGTACTAATTTGTAGTATTAACTTCCAAAACTGTATAGATGATTTGTATATGTATGAGCATGCTTGTGTGTTTTTTTGCAAAACATTTTTCCGACTCGATTTAAAATATAGATACAATGTTTTTCATATATTAGTCATGTTTGTTTGCCACCCGCAATTTTCTACAGCTGCGACTACAACAGATTATTGTTCGTTTATCTGCTGTAATTATCTACAGTCAACCGCAATGGTTAGACGTAACATATTGCATCGTAACTTTTTTGACCACTAATTAAAATAGCGGTGCAACTAAAAATATGCGATTAATCGCAACCGTAACCATCAACAATAGACAAGTGAACAACAAATACCACAACTATAACCGCAATATTAATCATAGCCGTAAACACAAATGCCGGTAACGATTAAACGAACAAGAGTATTGTATATTTATAGTTATTATCATTGTTTTACGTTAAGGTGTGGTAAACTTAAAAAAATTTTATGTAAATAAATATAGGTTAAATATTAAATAAACTAATATAACCTTTTTTGAGTGGTCGAACTTAATCTGGCTTTGCAATTTATTTTACGAGACTATATATATAATCATGGGTAAATGTCTAAAATAACACATTTCTAAGTTTTTATTTCAAAAATAGCATCATTAGTTTAAATTTCCAATAATAGCACAAATTTAACATTAAAATACATTTAAACTATATTTTAATAGAAAAAAATTAAACCCTAAATTGGAAATAATGAACCCAAATACAATACTTTAAATTTATGTATAATTTATTTAGAATAAATAAGTATTTTCACAAAAGTTTTGTGCTATTTTTGAGAATTTAATTTTATTATGCTAGATTTGGAAGAAAATTTTTAAAATGTATTATTTTAGGGTATTACTCTATAATCAATGACATTTTTTTATTTGGTCAAATATAATGGATGACTAAATTCAGAAATTATTCCAAATAACTCGATTACTTTTGTTTGGCTTCATAAAGAAGTTTACGTGGATTACAAGTTTTTATTTGTTTCTTTTTGGGTCAAAGGAGTCTGAGTGATATCTTCACTAATAAGATCACTATTTTTGGGTTTTCACGTTCCATGACAATGAGATTTGAATATTTGTGTATGTTTCTTAAACGACACAGTTCCGATAATTTGGTCTAAGCATCTTTTCTCATATAGAAGATGTTTTTTTAATCACAAGTCTCACTCTAAAAGTCCAAAATATCTATTTGAAGTAATTCATGATTACGAAACCTAAATATCATCACAAATGAAAACATTTTTTTTATTTAAATTTACATCCATTCTTAAAAATATCACCAAAAAAAAATTATTTCAAAATATCATCAATAGTTTTAAAAATATTATATATGTATTACAAAGTAAAACTAATCTTTAAAACCTAAGCCTTTGAAATTACACTATAAATCTTAAAAACTAACCCCTAATCCTAAATCCAAATATTTATAAATATTTTTAAAAAATGTTTCAAAAATGGGATTTTTAGAAATATTTTGTGATATCTTGAAAATATTTTTTTCAATTTTAAACATCTAAATGATGGGATGTGTAAATGATATATTGTACAATATGGACGAAATAGTGACGAGGACATTGTATCTCCAAATGAAGAGTAATTTGAATAAAGTGGACGAAACATCTTTAGTCATATCCTATCTTCTTAGGTTGCTTAGCTTTTTTTAGCTAAATTACTAAGCAGTATGGAGTAGTGATTTCACTTTGATAATGAATTTATAGTGACAAAAATACTTGAATTCTTACATACTTACATCATAAGTTTGGATTTCGACTTAGGAGCCTCATTAAAAAAAAAGAAGAAATTTTGATTTAGATAATACCTAAAATGTTATGATTTCCTAATAAAATTAGTGCCATGAAAAAATATTAAATGTCTAAACTCGTAGTATTTGATCAGAGATATCCAAACTAATATAGGTGTAAATTATTTTATAACTATACTGGAATTACCAAATTTAGCATAATGCATGATAGATGAGGGAGATCAGAATATGTAATATCGATCCTATTTTCCCAAATATAGTTCGAACTCCCCAGTTTAAGTATATATATATCCATTGATCAAATACTTCATTTTTATTTACCTTACTTTTATTAAGTAAACACTAAATTTAGATCCACTTTCATGCGTAAAACAAATATTTACACATTATAATTAATTATTTATTTAGTAAATAAATATAATATAGATATATAAATAATTTATCTTTTAATTAAAATAATTTGTTTTTGAAATTTTTAATATTGATTATACAATAAAATTGAATTATACAAATATATTTAAATTTTCTATATTTTGGATAAATAATATTATTAAATACGTAAAAAAATTTATATGTGATAAATATTAAATTAATTCAAACTATTTTTTATATTTTGTTTGACTAATTTTTTAAAATTACTAATATTTATTTTTTAATTTTTTATATTTTTTTTTACCTTTTATATCATAATATTAGATATTTCCATATAATATACCCCATTAAATATTTATCTAATGTTATTTTCATAAATACTATATTAAATAATGTCTTATTAAATATTTGAGGTAAGATGTTCTGATGGTGAAATACGTATGATACAATCATAAATTAGTAAGTTTTTTTTGTTAAAATATTTGTTAATTATTATATTAGGAATTTGTTGTGATAGTAAAAATAATGGTATAAGAGCTCTTTTATTATGAAAATATTGAAATAGGTTTGATTAATCAAACGTTTGTTTTATTACATGAGATAGGGAGAATTAGACAACAACACCAAATTAACATTGATATAAAATGCTTAAAGTAAAGTAAAAAGATACAAGAAAGCACCATGAACAAACTCGTGACTCGCTCATGGAACCCTACAATATCATAATCTTCATGATTTTGAATTATTACGAAGTATTCGGTGGTGAGAAATAAACTCCCATAGCATCAAAACCACCACCATCTCGTCCATGAAACCCAACAATAACATTACCTTGTCTCTCGAACACGAATTCAGTACCGGACACTAATCCATACGTGGGAGAGACTCTTCCTTTAGATGTTTTGAAACTCAACGACCTAATAACCAAAACACCATCCTCGGGGATTGTATTGTAGGTACCTTTCACTGTTGTCAAATATTCGTTTGGATAGTCGATTGCAAACTGAAATACATATACATATGAAATTACTTCTCACGTACCATTGAAAAAACAAATCGAAACTTTAGTCAAATCGAGAGTAATTTTGTATACCTCCTTTGTCTCTCCATCCTTGCTCCCATGGTAAGATGTTACCACTTGGCCGTCTTTGTCATAGTCGGTGCTGATACTCCTTATAAGATAGTTAGTATAAGTAACATACATCTTTCTTACACCGTCGTAATTAGGACCATCATCCCAATATACACCTCCATATAAACCACCTACGAGCTCTGATTTAGAAGGAGGAGCTTTTTTTACGTATGCTCCAAGAGATTTTAGAAATTTTCCAGCAAATCCATGGAAGCCAATGATAATCTTCCCCTTGACTCCAAGTGAAAACTTACTAGTACTCATTGGATATCCAATCAATTCAAAAGTTTTGAGGTTGGTTTTGAATTGAAGTGCTTGCATTATACCGGTCTTACTGTTGTAGTAACCATCAACAGACACAATATGTTCATACTTGGATTGGTCAATCTCTAACTGCATACATAATACAATTAATGGTTACCATTATAATATATATATCAAAAGCATGGAATCTAGCTAGATAGGTCACATTTAAATCTTATACTATGATTTATAATATATTATTTAAAAAACATTTTAACAAAATAATTTTACCATGTTATTAACAGAAATTTCATGCTAACGTCTCATCACAATGAATTTTAAATAAATATATAAATAGGGTTAACTTATTATAATAATTACAATATATGTCATTATTATTAATTTGGTTTGAAAATCAATATATTTTATTAAACTACCCAAAAATACTATTAAATTCGTAAAAAATAATTATTTTTGTTTACTTAATTTACATATATAAAAATTAATATTAAAAATAATTTTAAATAAAAATAAAATTATATAAATATTTAATTTATATTTAGTAATAAATAATATTATATAATTTGCAGATACTTTTTCCCATGCATGGTGTGGGTATAAATTTAGTTTTCTGTTATTTTAAACATGTGGTTAAAATTTATTAGTTGTTTCTACATACTATGTTAGTTGATGTTATATGGTATTTTCTCAATAAATACGATTTTTTCTCTACATGAAAAGAAGAAACATACCGTATGTGTGAAACCATCACCGGAAACACCATGGATTGATCCATCTATGGATTGACCATCCTTGACATAATCGAATTTGATGTAGTGAATTCCTTCACGACCACCTCGTATATAAACCTTTGTTACGGAGTCATGGTCGGCTCCATCATCCCACGGTTTGCCCCCTTTCCCACCAAGTGGTTCCAACTTTTGGGCCATGGCTAACCCATTGTAATCTGCATATATACATAGAAGGTATTAGTGTATAATTATATAACCTACGTTGATAATTTTTTTTAAAAGGTGAAATATCGGTTCATACCAAGCATCAAATCTGTTTATATTTTATATGTAATTTTAATGCAAAATGTTTTTAATTGTTATTTAACATATATAATATACTTTGATGAATTGATGATCATTAAAACCACTAGATTTTTTATCTCCAGGTTTATTATTAATAGCTGGAATTAATAAACGTTAAAAAGAAAGATGTGAAAACATTCATGTGATAATCAAAATCGTTTATCATTTGATTATCTTTAAATAATGTGAAAGATACGGAATGTGTTTCATATATTTTGGACAAGAATGGACAGCTTGAACTATAGTGAAAGAGAGTTGAAAACATTGAATATCTAATAAGGTATATATATATATATATATATATATATATATAGCAAGAGAGAGAGAGACAGGAAACTTAATTACCAAAAATGGCTGAGGAGAGAAAGAGAAAAATATAGATGATAAACATGATTGCTGTGTTAGATTGATAAAGAAACAGAGGTAAAGATGCTTATTTATAGAAAGATTTGGCTCCTTCACATATGCAAATTACTAGTGACTATATAATATTGGTTTCTCAGCTCTTAAGGCACTGAGAAAAAGACAGAGGCACATGATCATCCATTCATCCTTTAGTCTGTCAAAATAGATTCTAAAGTCAACCCTCCCTGAATCTTGCAAGGTGTGAAAAGGAAGCTCACACGCTTTGTTCCACTTGGCTACAGCTAAAGCCAAATTCCAGAAACAGAGGATAAGAGTTAAATGACTAGAAACATTAGATATCAGCACATTCTACTTCCATTGGGTGGCTTCTTCTTAAAGAACAACCAATCTTATATTCACTACCTCATCCATCATTCAAGTAGCATGCTGGAGGTGGGCTTTGACACTCCCTCTTCTCAAACATCGAGATCGGCCCAAAAATGAATCTACTCAACAACCACAAAGTTCTATCGTAACAGGAGATTTCCACCGTTTTCGAAGAACCAAAGAGATTTCCAAAAACGTCCGATCTACCTAGATATTGAGAACGATGATGAACTTTTCGACGAGGAACACTAATGTGGTATTTATAACAAAGATTTTGAAATTTTAATAAGTTAAAAACTTATAAAAAATGATTGTTGGTGTCATAAATAGAGATAAAAAAAATTCGGAAAATTTGTCATTTAATAGTTCGTATAATCATTGTACCCTGAACTAATAAATAAATCACATCCTGTTATTAGTCAATGTTTATAATCGTTATTCCCGAATTGAATACCTTAATTCAACATAGCAGAATAATAGAAGAAGTTGATAATACAATCCCATTGTGTTGAATTCTATGCCGGTTTAGATGCATGCAAGGTGGTAAATATCTATACAATTAATTGGAATATATATTTATGGGCAAATTTCTAAAATATCACTTTTAAAAGTTTTTATTTCAAAAATAGCATCATTAGTTTAAATTTCCAATAATAGCACAAATTTAAGATCAAAATACATTAAAACTATATTTTAATAGAAAAAATTAAATCCTAAATTGGAAATAATGAACCTAAATATAATATTTTAAATTTATATATAATTTATTTAGAATAAATAAGCATTTGTGCTATTTTGAGAGTTTAATTTTGGAATGCTAGATTTGGAAGAAAAAATTTAAAATGTGTTATTTTAGGATATTACTCTATATTTAATGATGTAAATTATTGTTTAGCATAATATATCTTTCGATAACAAACGACTATGTTCATTTTTAACGCAGTAAAAAATCAACTATACACATAAGATGTAAACCAGGGAAAATGTTTTTACACACGCAAATAGGAAACACTAATTTAAAAATTAGCAAATAATAATATAGTTACTATATTAAATAGAAAATTAGAACTTCATCTATCTTTTTATATTGTACCAGAAAATATAACTTATTTTTATTATATATATAATATGTATTTTTTATTCCTTTATATAATGTAGTTACATATTTTTTTGATATAGATGATATTAAAAATTTATTATATTTCTAGTTTACCAGTTGACTTTTTAAATTATTAAATGTGTTATTTTTTAAATTTTCCAGTAAAATATTAAAACAATATTGTTTTCTAACGATAAAAATCTTTAAACAAAAAATGGAGTTTTTTTTGTTTTGATGCATTGAATTGTCGTGAATTGTCGTCTGCCTGACCTGCTCCACGGCTGATTGCAAAAAAATTTCGTAAATATTTTTACCCACGAGATCTATGAGTTAATTTTTTAAGATCTGCACCGTCCCGCATTAATCAGTCGGGTTTGAAAGGTTTAAGAGGTGATCTGTTTCGTTTTTAAATTTTTTTTTAAATATTTAATTAATTTAATTAAAGTAAATCTAAATGAAAATTTTAAAAAATAATAACGAGACTAACATCAATACACAAAATATATCAAAGTTCAATTTTTAAAACAATAAATTATGCAAAATTTAAACATTATTTAGTTTGGGTCAAATTGGTTTGGGTCTAAATTGGTGTGAGTTTAAATTGGTTTGGACATCAATTTGATTACTTGGTTGGATTGAAAATTTGCGGATATCTGCAAAACCTGCAAATTAATAAAATGCAACCCGCACATATTACATTGTAACTAATATTCGACTGGCATCTGCTCAAATTTCATTCAATTCATACCTACCCCATGGTAAGTCAAATGGGGGTGGGACGAACAGATAAATGATAAACACTCATAAATGCATGCCTACAAATAGCTGTCCATCTTATACATATTCAAACTTAATTAATGTATTGTATGCCTATTGCCTTATGGTCGGTTCCATCATCCCATTCTAGTAGGAGTAACCAAAAATATGCTACAAGAGAGTGTATATTTGATTGAGTTGATCCATGTAACCCAATGATTCTTTTCCCTCAACTGCTAGAGTAAACTTAGTACATTTTTCATCATATCCCATTAGTTCAGACATCCTCAAGTTGGTTTTGAATTGAAGTTCTTGAATCCCACTTGATTCTTTGTAGTAGATCTCGACAAATTCAAGATGTTCATGTTTTAGATGGTTAATGTCAAATTGTAAAAAAAAATTGTGAGAGAAATAGTCGCAAAACCTATATTCAATTATTAAGCAGAAATCGTAAAATTAGTTATATGTTACGTTGAAATCATTTAATTTGTTTGTCAAAAACAATATATTAAACAAAAATATCCTAAAATACCATTAAAATAAGTTTTATTTGAAAAATATTATCAATATTTTTTCTTCAAAAATATTATTAAATTTTTGTTTTCCTAAAAACTAAAAATGATTTTCAAAGTTTATGATTTAAATATTTTAGTTTTTAGGTTTTAGAATTTACTTTTGAGGGGCTTAAAGTTTAATTTTAGTTTTTTTTTGTTTTTGAAAAAACTTTTAGTGATATTTTTGAAAAAAAAACTATTGATGGTATTTTGAAACACAAACTTATTTTAATAGCAGTTTGAGAATTTCCCTATATGAAATCAAGTTGAGACTATTTAGTTATACTATTACATATTAACAAATTAAACCATCGTTAGATTTTAGTTAAACCTGTTGAATTAAATATGTCATTGGAATTTATAGCTTTCATGAATTGTTGATGGTTCATCATTGAATTTTGGTTTAATGTGTTTAGTTAATTTAATAACAGAAGTAAACTCACTTATTATTAGATAATTGATTTGAACTTTTTTTTTTATCAAAATCTTATGTTATTGATCATTTTAATAGGTGTAATTAATATAGTAAAATTCAATCAAATGCTATTTAATATTAAATTTTATGTCAAAAATTATTTTTGAAATTAATTTTAATGGAATTGGAATGATGTCCAAATTAAAAAAGATATAAAGAATAAGTCATGCTCAACCGGTTTCCCAAACCATAGGTAAACTTGATTGAGACAATCAATCATTTCTCATATTTGATTGAGAATATACTTTTATAATTTAAATATGATTTGATTAATATCTAAAAGATATCTTTCAATCTATTTATTATCGATTAGTTTTGAATTAAAATTTTATGATAACTCAAAATTAATATAATGTGACGAATCTCGTGAACACATTTTCTTTGCATGTACATACTGACAAACTTCATAGCTCTCACCTCGATGTAGACTGGTCCACCACCAATACATCCATCAGTACCTTTTCAAACGACCGTCAAAGGCATATCCTCATTCGTCTTGTTCTCCAGACCACAATTTACTCTATTTGGCAAGAGAGAAAGAACCAGAATCATGTGAAACCATGTCTCTCGAACGGTGCAACAACTCTCTTGTCAACTCGTGCGTACTAAAGGATCAACTCGCTCTGCTACTGGAAGTATCCCCATCTCCAATCTCTCCAGCTTTTTTGTTTGCTCACACGAACACATAGCGGCAACACACAACTAGTTATAGGAGTTCTGTCAATGTTTGCTTTTGCTCTTTTTAGGACAGTAGAAAACCCATTCTTTATCCTACACTTTGTACATATTTATTGCAGCAATAAATTTTTTAAAAAAATATATATATAATTAAAACTAAAATTTTTTAAAAGAAATTAACATAAAGCAATTGAAATTTACATGCTACGTTTTGAAATTATGTGTCGACATCTTATAGAAGAACGTGTCATCATCATGTAATTGCAAAAGTTTGAGAAATCAAATTTATATAATAAAATTGTTTCACAAAAACAATACGCACATTTAAATAATAATCTGAGGCGTTTCCGTTAAATAAAGCATAATATTATTCATTAAAAACATTATTATGTGATAATTTAAGATATGTTAACAGAAACTATTTTGATCATGTTCTTTGTTCATCCGAATAAACAATTTAGATGATATTCGTTTTTTTGTTAATTATATGCTTCAATATAGATGAATTAATTAAATTGAAATAAAGTATATCCAGAAATTTCAACTTTATTTGGATGATAGCATAGGAAGAACATTTTGATGAACCATCATGAAGATGGCCTTTATTACAAACGATGCATAATTGAAACAAAAGAAACAGGCAAACAAGATTAGAGGAAACAAACACAGATTTGTATGAAAGCTAAACAAGAACAAAGGAAACGAACACAGATTTGGAAGAAAGCAACAAAACGAAACTTGGTCTGATGAGGATTGTTCACTCGACAATGAAGCTATAGCTAGCTATGGATCGTCACTCAGTGATAGGAACCACATAGACACCAATCTTATGAAGCACAATATTGGAGTTTCCATGGAATCCAGAGATTTTGTAACCTTCCTTCGGAGGATGAAGTTTAGACCACTTTCAAGTCCAAAGGGTGTAGAGGTGCGTTTGTTTGTCTTGAACTTAAGCATGGTTATAACTTCAGTTTCAACTCCCATAACCTTATCGTGACAAGCCTCCACCGATGTAATGTATTTATTCGGATAATCCAGCTCGAACTATGAAGTGCAAGAGAGACTGTTGAATTATTTTATTTTTTTATAGAAAACAATTTCAAGAAATGTAACGAAATAGTATAGTTACACAAAACAAAAACAAGTAAGGAAGAATATAATCATCACCTCTTTGTATCTGTTGAGAATGTCTTAATTGATCTCAAGTTTTATAAGTTTCTGTAAACTCAGAGAAAGACACTAGAAGAGACAGAAGGTTTCAACTAAAGAAAGAAAACAAAAAGACTCTAACTCGGATAGAACGTTCTTTAAAAGAACAAAGAACGTAGAACTCAGAACAGAGCCTTGTTGAGGCAATTAGGAAGGAATTGCAGGAAGCATTCCTGCAGTTTGCTTTCTCAAGAAAAGGAGGAGACTTTCGGCTTTGCTCTGGGCACAATTCAGAAGGGTTTTTTGGTGATTATTCCCGAGGAAGAAAGATGCTAAATTGTCGAGTATATATGAGTTGATGTTTTCGAACGTAGATGTAGCAAGAAAGAGGTTGAACATTCTCTTAAGTTAAGTGTCTGTAAGTTGTCTCTGTAAGAAGTATTTTCTAGTGGATTCCCAGAAAGTTCTTTTCCGGCGAGACGTAGACTTAGCCACATCGGTTAAGTCGAACACGTAAATCTCTCGTGTGCTCTGTTTTTTTTGTTTGTTCTCACTCTCACTCTTAAACCAAAACACAAAAGTATCACAAGAACGAAGTGAAAAGTACAACAATTGGTATCAGAGCTATTTGGGTTTAAGAACAAGAGCAAAGTTACTAGAAGAAAATGACCACAGGCCGTGTGGAACTAGAGAAGTTCGACGGGAAAGGGGACTATATGCTATGGAAAGAAAAGACCTTAGCCCATTTAAAAATACTTGGTCTTCTCGAGGGTCTAGAGGAGGCAACAGAGACAGGAAAACTTACAAGGGCAGGAAGTTCAATAGAAGGGGAAGAAGCTGTAACTTCAAGTCTAGAAAAGGAAAAAGAGGAGTCAGCAAAGAGTTTGTTGTTAGACGAAAAGAGGAGGAAGGCGAGGTCGACCATTATTCTCAGCGTTGGTGATCATGTTCTAAGGAAGATCATAAAAGAAAAAACAGTTGCTGGAATGATCAGGCTGTTAGATCAGTTGTATATGTCTCAGACACTCCCAAATCGCATATATCTGAAATAAAAGCTATATAGCTATAAGATCTCATATTCTATGTCGATAGAAGAAGGAACAGACGACTTACTGAAGCTAACAGCAGATCTAGAACATGTCAAGGTCACCATTCCAGATGAAGACCAAGCCATTATACTCCTGATGTCTTTGCCCAGTTCCTTTGATCATTTGAAGGATACCCTCAAGTTCAGCAAAGACTCATTGACACTTGAAGATGTAATAGCAGCCATACATTCCAAACAGCTGGACTATGGTCAGAACTCAAAGAAAAACAAGAATGTGGCAGAGAGTTTATACGCCAAAGAGACTAGAGGAAGACAGGAGAAAAAGAACAAGTATCCTGAAACGAGTAAATCTAGAAGCAGATCCAAGTCAAAGGATAAAGCAAAAAGGGAATGTTGGATATGTGGAAAGGAGGTACACTTCAAGAAACAATGTCAAGTGTGGAAAGAAAGAAACAAGAGAAATTATTCCACAAAGAGAGGGGAATCCTCTAATGTCACAAATCAAGTAAGTGATGTTGCGGCTTTAATGGTTTCTGAAGCTTTGCTTTCTGTGTCAGATGATTTTCAGGATGCCTGGATTATGGATACCGGCTGCTCGTTTCATATGACACCAAGGAAGGATTGGTTTCTCAAGTTAGACGAAGCAAACACAGGAGAAGTGAGGATGGCGAATGACACATTCTCTGAAGTAAAAGGTGTTGGTGATATAAGGGTTAAGAATGTTGATGGTACCACTGTTCTCCTCACAAATGTAAGGTATGTACCATCTATGTCTAAAAACCTTATCTCATTAGGAACCTTAGAGGATGCAGGCTGCTGGTTTTAGTCTAGAGATTGGGACTATAAGAGTAAATAGAGGTTGGATGACACTGTTGAAAGGCCAGAAAAAGAATACCTTGTATGTTCTGGAAGGTAATGTGATTACAGGAGAAGTGAATGCCATAGAAAAGGTTAGTGATGAAACAAGGCTATGACATAGAAGATTAGGACATATAGGAGAGAAAGGTATGCAAACTTTACTCAAAAAGGGGTATCTAGACAGAAAGAAAGTCTCAAACTTGCAATTCTGTGAGGAGTGTGTTTATGGCAAAGCACATCGTGTGTCTTTCAGCCAATCTAAGCTTAAAACAAGTGGGAAGCTAGACTACATTCACTCGAACTTGTGGGGATCACCCAATGTTCCATTGTCACTAGGAAAGTGTCAATACTTCATTTCATTTATAGATGATTTCTCAAGAATGTGCTGGATATATTTCTTGAAAA
Organism: Pugionium cornutum; assembly: GCA_018901935.1. Taxonomy (NCBI): domain Eukaryota; kingdom Viridiplantae; phylum Streptophyta; class Magnoliopsida; order Brassicales; family Brassicaceae; genus Pugionium; species Pugionium cornutum. The sequence continues at coordinate 24,162,819 of CM032156.1, read as the reverse complement.
AGAAAGATGAAGCGTTTGAGAAATTTGTTGAATGGAAGAACATGGTTGAGAATCAAGAAGGAAGAAGAGTGAAAGTTCTCAGAATAGGTAATGGTCTAGAATACTGTAACAGAGAGTTTGAGGTTTTCTGCAGAAAAGAAGGCATTGTGAGACACAAATCATGTGCGTATACCCCCCAACAGAATGGGGTTGCAGAGAGGTTAAACATAACAGTTATGGATAAGGTAAGGAGCATCTTGGTAGAGTCAGGACTACCTAAGTCGTTTTGGGCTGAAGCTGCTAACACAACAGCATATCAGATCAATCACTCCCCGTCATCTGCTCTGGATTATGAAGTACCAGAAGAAGTTTGGTTTGGAACCAAAACAAACTATGGAAATCTGAGAGTTTTTGGCTCAGTAGCCTATGTATATTGTGACCAAGGAAAGTTGAATCCAAGGGCAAAGAAAGTAGTGTTTATAGGCTACCCATCTGGAGTAAAAGGTTACAAGTTCTGGTTACTTCAAGAAATGAAGTGTGTTATCAGTAGAGATGCCATTTTTCAGGAAGACCTTATGTACAAACAACTTGAAGAAGTGCCAGACTCGGAGATAAGCAAAGATGTTACCATATTTGATCTGCCTAACATCACAGCAAGTTCAGTTCCAAGTTATAGAACTGAAGAAAACAGAGAAGATGAAAACCTGCAGAAAAGTAGCAGTAACAGAAGAACAAGTCAACTTGAAAGTGATGAACGTTTTGAAACAGAAGAGGAATCAGAACATGTGGACACTTTAGATAATTATCTACTTGCAAGAGACAGGTCAAGAAGACAAATAAAGCCTCCACTCAAATACCAAAACTCAGACACAATGGGTTTTGCTATCTTAGCAACAGAGGATGGAGAGTATCCAAAGCCAAGTTGCTATCAATAAGCAAAAAGGGACAAAGACTGGTCTAAATGGAAGATTGCAATGGATGAGGAAATGCAATCTCAAATAAAGAACCATACTTTTGAGCTAGTTAAAAGACCAACCCACTAGAAAGTGATAGGCTGCAAGTGGGTCTACAAGAAAAAGAAAGGTGCACATGGTCAGAATGAGACTAGATTCAAGGCTAGACTAGTCGCAAAGGGGTATTCTCAGAAAGAAGGAGTGGACTATCAGGAGATATTCTCTCCCGTGGTTAAACATGTATCAATCAGGCTGATATTATCCTATGTAGTAGAAGACAACATGGAACTTCATCAAATGGACGTTAAGACTGCATTTCTTCATGGAAGTCTAGAAGAATACATCTTAATGGAACAGATGGAAGGGTATGAAGTTGGGAAAGATTCAGACAGTGTGTGTCTTCTTAAGAAATCTATGTATGGACTGAAGCAGTCACCCATGCAATAGAACCAGAAATTTGACTCTTTTATGCTCAAAATCGGTTACATCAGAAGCCAACATGATCCCTGCATTTATTTCCAGAAGTTGATTGATTCCTCCTACATATATTTACTTTTATATGTAGATGATATTCTGATAGCTTGCAAGAATATTGGGGAAATACAAGCTTTAAAGAAGTTGTTGAAGTCTGAATTTGAAATGAAAGATATGGGGGAAGCAAGGAGAATACTTGGTATGGAAATCAGCAGAAACAGAAGTGCAGGAGTTTTGGAATTGTCTTAGGAAGATTACCTGAAAAAGGTTCTAAAAATCTTTAACATGGAGGATTCAAAGGGAGTGTTAACCCCTCTGGGAATACACTTCAAGTTAGAAGCTGCAACAGAAGACGAATTAGAAGCACAAGCAGAATACATGAAGGATATTCCCTATGCAAGTGCAGTGGGTTCTATCATGTATTCAATGCTCGGAACCAGAGTAGATTTGGCTTATCCTGTTGGAGTGGTGAGTAGATACATGGGAAAACTAGTAAAAGATCATTGGCAAGCTGTCAAATGGGTTCTGAGGTACATAAAACAGACTGTGAAGATGCATTTATGTTTCAAAAAACAAAAAAGGTTTTAAATAAAAGGTTATTGCGACTCTGATTATGCTTCGGATAGAGACAAGAGGAGGTCTATTACAGGGTATGTATTCACTGCTGGGGGAACTACAATAAGCTAGAAGTCTAGCCTGCAAAAGGTGGTAGCTTTGTCTACCACAGAGGCTGAATACATGGCCTTAACTGAAGCAATCAAGGAGAGTATTTGGTTAAGTGGACTGAATTCAGAATTGGGACGACATCAAGCTGTTTATGAAGTGTTTAGTGATTCGCAAAGTGCTATCTCTTTGGCTAAAAACTCAGTAAGGGTTTCAACTAAAGAAGGAAAACAAAAAGACTCTAACTCGGACAGAAGGTTCTTTAAAAGAACAAAGAACGCAGAACTCAGAACAAAGCCTTGTCGAGGCAATTAGGAAGGAGTTGCAGGAAGCACTCCTGCAGTTTGCTTTCTCAAGAAAAGGAGTAGATTTTCAGCTCTGCTCTGGGCACAATTCAGAAGGGTTTTTTGGTGATAATTCCCGAGGAAGAAAGATGCTAAATTGTCGAGTATATATGAGTTGATGTTTTCGAACGTAGATGTAGCAAGAAAGAGGTTGAACATTCTCTTAAGTTAAGTGTCTATAAGTTGTCTTTGTAAGAAGTATTTTCTAGTGGATTCCCAGAAAGTTCTTTTCCGACGAGACGTAGACTTAGCAACATCGGTTAAGTCGAACTCGTAAATCTCTCGTGTGCTCTGTTTTTTCGTTTGTTCTCACTCTCACTCTTAAACCAAAACACAAAAGTATCACAAGAACGAAGTGAAAAGTACAACAGTATCCAAGCAATGTCGTCTTTCCATGTTCATCTCCCAAAACCAACTCACCAGAGTCGTTCATGTACTCAAACTTAACGGAGGCTATACCAACGTCGCCTTGTCCTACGTATATCTTCTTCACATTTAGGAAAGAACCATCGTCCCAAAGATCTCTTCCCTCACCACCTTGTCCATTTAGTTTCTCTGAAGTGGGAGGAGGAGGAAGAATAGGAAAATAAGGAGAGTAATATGCCCCAATACTATGAACACATGAACCTACACGTGCATATAGCCCAATAATAGCATTGCCTTGGCTCTCCAGCACGAATTTGGAACCAAATACTGCTCCAATTGTTTGTGAGGTTCTCCCACTTGATGTTTTGAAAGTTAACGACCTAATGACGATACATCCATAAGGTTGGGTAACTGCGTACCTTCCTTCTATGGATGTGATATATTCGTATGAATAATTCACCGTAAACTGTAATAATAACAATAAAAAGAAAATTATACTAATACGATCTCTAGATGTTAAATCCAAAACAGTATAACTAATTAAAGCGTTCCACGGTCAAACAAATTATCATACCAATAAAAAGTAAATTTTTAGTTTAGGATAAAACCTCATATTGTACTCCGATCTTTTCCCCATGCTCATAGCATACCACTAGTCCGGCTTTTTCATAGTCGACTCTAAGATGTCTTATTGCATTGCCATCATATGTAACGTACATTTTTCTTATGCCATTATAGTCACCACCATGATCATAACCTACGCATGTTGTTTGACCACCTTCCATTACAGATTTGGTTGAAGGAATACTAATGACATATGCTCCAACAGAGTTGATATTCTTGCCAGAAAATCCATGAAACCCAATGATCATGCTCCTAATCATCATGTCTCTTAGTGAAAACTTAGTACCCTTATTGAACCCTATCATACCAGAAGTCTTCTTGCTAGTTACGAATTCGATTGATTGAATTATGCCCCGTCGATTTGTTGTAGTAACCCTCAACATATAACAAATATTCTTTTTCTATTGGATTAATCTCAAACTGCATCCATTGTTATTAAAAAGAAAAAAATATTAATATATGATATCAATAAAATTGGATACATAAATAAATATTTATATATATATAGATAAACAAAAGATATAAAATAAAAAAATATTACATACCGTTTGTATCATACCAAGACCAAGGATACCATGCATTGGTCCATCAATAGTTTGTCCACCCTTGACATATTCGAACTTAATGCATTGAATGCCATCAAGACCAGTTCGTATTTGTATTTTTGTTACACCATCATAATTGAATTCATCATCCCATTGATTTCCTCCATTTCCACCTTTAGCTTCCACCTTTAGGGCCATTGATTCGAATCTAGAAATTTCGTTTGTTAGTCATCATAAATCAATTTGAATCATTACCCACATGAGTGAGAGAGAGAGAGAGAGCGATAGAGAGAGAGAGAGAGAGAGAGAGATTACCGAGATAAAGAGAGCTGATGAATAAAATGTGGCAATGTGAGGTCTATAAGCATACCGTAAAGGTGCTTTTTATACACACTTAAATATATTTTATAAAAAGAACTAGAAGTGGATTTATTAATATATTTTATAAAAAGACTTAGAAGTGAATTTATTAAATATATTTTATAAAAAGACATAGAAATAAATTTATTAAACATATTTTATAAAAAGACCTAGAAGTGGATTTATTAATATGACTCTTGGTCCATGATGCGATCTAATAATATCATTTTCTTATTTCCTTATAGTTAATGAACAATGCCTTATAACTGATACTTCCCAATATATATAGTGTTTTCACCGTAACATTGATATTTTGAAATAATACATATTTTATATGTAATTTTAATTTAATACATATTTTATCATTGAAATGGAATCAAAATAAAAATGGCGAATCAATGATACGATTATCAATACTAATCTCTGCAAAGAATGTAAAAGTTTAAACCTCCATAATATGTGTGTGGTAAAACAAATATATGTTTTGTTTACCATTGTTGAAATAATTAGAAAAAACTTTTTTACGAGAGACTAATATATTTAAGTGTGAAATATTTTATTTTGAAAATATGTAGATTAAAAAATTATTTTGAAATAGTTAAAAATAATAAAATTAATGAAATAAAACAAGTATAATGATATAGAATAAAGCAAATGAAAATTTATTTACAAATTATCCACTATTTCAATAGAACATAAATAAAAGAAATTTTAAGAAATATAAATGAAATTAAATGTTATAAATTTAAAGCTATTATAAATTTAAGTATAGTTTTAATGCATTTTAATTTTGAATGTGTGTTATTATAGGAAATTTAAACTAATGATAATATTTTTGAAACAAAAACTTTAAAATATACTATTTTAGAGAATTACCAAATATAAACTACTATATAATATACAAATTATTAAAGATATGTTTTCAAGAGTAATACTCTAAAATAGAGTTTTCTAAAGTTTTTTTTTGAATTATAGTATCTTAAAATTAAAATTCCAAAAATAACACAAATAATTATATAAAATTCTTATTTACTTTAAATAAATTATACATAAACTTAAAATATTTTATTTGAGTTTCTTTTTTCTAATTTAGAATTTAATTTTTTCTATTAAAATAAAATTTTAATTTATTTTAATTTTAAATTTATGCTATTATTGAAAAAATAAATTAATAATATCGTTTTGCAATAAAAAACTTAAAAATGCGTTATTTTAGAGAATTGTCCTATGTTCAATTGTTTAATAATGAAATGATAACAATAGATAACTCAAAAATTATAAACAATAACAAAAATAAAAAAAAAATTTTGAAAACAATGAATATTTACTAATAATATATACGCATGAATCATGGGATTTAACCTAGTTAATCAAAATAATAAAAACTTTAACATCAATACACTAAATATATCAAAATTCAATTTTTAAAACAATAAATTACATAAATTTTGAGCATTATTTGGTTTGGGTCAAATCGATTTGGTTCAAATTGGTTTGTGTATAAATTGGTGTGAGTATAAATTGGTTTGGACCTTAATTTGGTTAATTGATTGTACCTAAAATTGGTGGTTATCTGCTAAACATGTATATTAATAAAATAAAACCCGCTCCTGTTTCAATGTAAGTAATGTTAGACTTGCATCTGCTCCGTTTATAAAAAAGTTTTTATTCGATTCATACCTACCCCACAGTAAATCAAATGGGTGTAGAACCCAGAGATAAACACGACATGCCTATAAGTAAAAGTAGCTGTCCATCTTATACATATTCAAACTTAATTAATGTATTATATGCCTATTATATGCCTATTGCCTTATGGTCGGTTCTATCATCCCATTCTTTGCCTCCTTTCGCTTACATTATAGTAAAAGTAACCAAAGTAAAATATGCTATACAAGAGAGTATATATTTGTTGGAGTTGATCCATGAAACCCAATGATGTTTTTCCCTCAACTGCTAGAATAAACTTAGTGCACTTTTCATCATGTCCCATTAGTTCAGAAATCCTCAAGTTAGTTTTGAATTGAAAGTTCTTGAATCCCATTTGACTCTTTGTAGTAACCCTTGACAGATTCAAGATGTTTATGTTTTAAATGGTTAAAATCAAACTGCAAAAAAAAATTTCTGAGAGAAATATTCGCAAAATCTATATTCACTTACTAAACAGAAATCGTAAACCTAGTTATATGTTAAATTGACTCATTTAATTTGTTTGTCAAAAGCAATATATTAAAAAAGAAATATCCTAAAATACTATTAAAATAAGTTTTATTTGAAAAATGTTATCAATATTTTTTCTTCAAAAATATCATTAACTTTTTTTTCCAAAAAACTAAAAATGATTTTCAAAGTTTATGATTTACATATATAATTTATTTTTAGTTTTTAGATTTTAGAATTTACTTTTGAGGATTTAAAGTTTAGTTTTAGTTTTTCTTTTTTGAAAAAAAATTTTAGTGATACTTTTGGGAAAAAAAATTATTGATGGTATTTTGAAACAAAACGTTATTTTTGTAGCAGTTTGAGAATTTCCCTATATTAAATCAAGTTGAGATTATTTAGTTATACTAATACATATTAACAAATTAAATCATCGTTAGATTTTAGTTAAACATGTTGAATTAAATATTTCATTGGAATTTATAGCTTTCATGAATTGTTGATGGTTCATTATTGAATTTTGGTTTAATGTGTTTAGTTAATTTAATAAGATAAGTAAACTCACTTATTATTCGATAATTGATTTGAAATTTTATATGAAAATCTTATGTTATTGATCATTTTAATAGGTGAAATTAATATAGTAAAATTCAAATCAAATGCTATTTAATATTGAAATTTTATGTAAAAAATTATTTTGAAAATAATCTTACTAAATAAAAGTAGCTATTTGACACTATTAAAACTATCTATATAAGGCAAAAAACAAGTTTTAAAAAAATGACACATTATCAAATTTATCCACATCATTGTAAAGCAAAATATTTACTAATAATTTATATAAAATTAAATCTCTAAATTATAAGAATTTCAAAAAAAATTGATGATTAAATTTGCACAAACAATTAAAACTTATAACTAGTAACTCATCTATTATTGACCACTACCTTCTCAAATTTTATTGCATTGGCCACTATCATCTCACATTTTATTGCCGACTACCATACTAATAATGATTTCCAGTTACTAACATTATAAAACACCAAGTATGATATTTTATATTATAAACGTTGCACATATTTCCAACAAATTAATCATCACATCAAAAATTTCTTTTAAACTTCATACTTTCGCTTTTTCAACGATTTTGATAAAGATTTTTGTAATTATAAGAAATACTGGTACGATTTATTCATTTTTGTTAATCCCGAAATTTTAACAAAAATAACATAGTTATGGGTTTGGAAATGTTTCTCCTCGACAAAGAGAAATGATTACAAAAATTTGAAATACTTTTTTCCTCAGTTCGATTTTTTATTCATAATGTGTGTGGTAAAACTAATATATGTTTTGTTTACCATTGTTGAAATAATTAGAAAAAACTTTTTTACGAGAGACTAATATATCTAAGTGTGAAATATTTTATTTTGAAAATATGTAGATTAAAAAATTATTTTGAAATAGTTAAAAATAATAAAATTTTCATATGTCAATTTTTATAAATATTTAAAAATAGAATTTTTACTCTATTTTTCTATAATATAATTAATGATATATTTAAGATTATTTTCAAAATTATTTTAAAATAGTTAAAATAATAGAATTTTTATACATTAATTTTTATAGATATTTAAAAATAGAATATTTACTCAATTTTATAATATAATTGAAGATATCTCTAAGAATATTTTAAATGCATTTTTCTAATTTGAGAATAAATTATAATTTTTCTAATATATTATTTTATTTTTATACAATCCAATGCAGTACAAATATTCATTTTGGGAAACAGAATTTTTCGGTTTGAACATATTTGGAAAGCTAATTCAGTTTACAAATTTTAAAAATTTATGATCAACACGGATAAATTTTTTTACAAAGTCACCGACCATAAAAATGGCATATGTTTCACCGATTAAACAACAATGATTGAAATAATGACAAAGAAGATAAAATTGATACACAAAAATTCAAAATACACACGTATCTTGAATTTACCGCTATTTTCGATATAAACACCGACTTATTTGGTAACAAACTTTAAAATAAAAAAAAAGTTAAAAAATTAAATATAATAATAAAAAAATATTGTGTGGTACGCGCGGGCTGTCACATAGTTTTATTTAAAACGTTTTGCTCTTTTTAGGACGATAGAAAACCCATTCTTTATCCTACACATTGCACATATTTATTGCAGCAATAAATTTAACAATATTCTAACAAAAAATTATATAAAGAAATAAAACTAAAAATTTTAAAAGAAATTAACATATACCAATTGAAATTTACATGTTACATATTTAAAATTACGTGTCGACATCTTATAGAATAACGAGTCATCTTCATGTAATTGCAAAAGTTTGAGAAATAAAATTTATATAATAAAATTGTTTCACAAAAACAATATGGACATTAATAAAATAGGAAATAACAAAAATAATCTGAGGCGTTTTCTTTAAACAAAACTTAATACTATTCATTAAAAACATTATTATGTGATAATTTAAGATATGTTAAGTGAAACTATTTTAATCATGTTCCTTTGTTCATCCGAATAAACAATATAGATGATATTCGTTTTTTGGTAATTATATGTATCAATATAGATGAATTAATTAAATTGAAATAAAGTATATCCAGAAACTTAACTTTATTTAGGGATATGAAGAACATTTTTATGAACCATCATGAAGATGGCCTTTATTACAAACGATGCATAATTGAAACAAAAGAAACAGACAAACAAGATCAGAGAAAACAAACACAGATTTGTATGAAAGCAACAAAACGAAACTTGATTTGATGGAGATTGTTCATTCGACAATGAAGAAACTATATCTAGCTATGGATGGTCACTCGGTAATAGGAACCACATGGACACCAATCTTATGAAGCACAGTACTAGAGTTTCCATGGAATCCAGAGATCTTGTGACCTTCCGTCTGGAGGACGAAGTGTAAACCACTTTCAAGTCCAAAGGGTGGAGAGGTGCGTTTGTTTGTCTTGAACTTAAGCATGGTTATAACTCCAGTTTCAGCTCCCATAACTTTATCGTGACAAGCCTCCACCGATGTAATGTATTCATTCGGATAATCCAGCTCAAACTACGTAGTGCAAGACAAATTTTTAGGAGTCTCACATTGAAAATATATAGTCTTGAATTATTTTATTTATTATAAAAAAATACCTCAAGAAATATAACGATATAATATAGCTACACACAAGTAAGGAGGAGTAATCATCACCTCTTCGTATCCAAGCAATGTATTTCCATGTTCATCTCCCAAAACCAACTCACTAGAGTCGTTCACGTACTCAAATTTAACGGAGGCTATACCAATGTCGCCTTGTCCTACGTATACCTTTTTCACATTTAGGAAAGAACCATCGTCCCAAGAATCTCCTTTATCACCACCTTGTCCTTTTAATTTCTTTGAAGTAGGAGGAGGAAAAAAAGGAGAGTAATATGCTCCGATACTATCAACACATGAACCTACACGTCCATGGAGCCCAACAATAGCATTGCCTTGACTCTCCAGCACGAACTTGGTACCAATCACTGTTCCAATGACTTGTGAGGTTCTCCCATTTGATGTTTTGAAAGTTAATGACCTAAGGACGATACATCCATAAGGTTTGGTAACCTCGTAGTTTCCTTCTATGGATGTGATATATTCGTATGGATAATTGACCTCAAACTGCAATAATAACAATACAAAAAAGGTTTTTACTAAAAACATCTAAATGTTGTACCCAAAACAATATTAACTAATTAAACATTGATAACGTTCCACACGTTTAAACAAATTAACATAGCAATAATAAAGTAAATATTTAGTTTAGGATATATATATATATATATATATATATATATATATATATATATATATAACCTCATGTTGTATTCCAAACTTTTCCCCATGCTCATGACATACTACTTGTCCGACTTTGTCGTAGTCCACTCTTATATGCCTTATTGCATTGCCATCAAATGTAACGTAAAGTTTTCTTATGCCATCATAGTCATCACCATGATCATAACCTACTCCTGATGTTTGACCACCTTCCATTGCAGATTTGATTGAAGGAATCCTGATGAAATATGCTCCAAGAGAGTTGAGATTATTGTCAGCAAATCCATGAAACCCAATGATCATGCTCCTGATCATCATGGCTCTTAGTGAAAACTTAGTACCCATGTTGAACCCCATCATATCAGAAGTCTTCTTAGTAGTTATGAATTCGATTGATTGAATCACACCCGTCAATTTGTTGTAGTAACCCTCAACAGATAACAAATATTCCTTTTCTAAATGGTTAATCTCAAACTGCATGCATTGTTATTATAAAGAAAAATAAAAGATTAATATATGAAGCACATAAATTTGGGATATATATATATATATAATGAAAAAATATTACATACCGTTTGTGTCATACCACCCTTACTAGGGACACCATGGATTGATCCAGCAATAGTTTGCCCATCCTTTACATAGTCGAACTGAATGAACTGAATGCCATCCTTACTACCTCGTACTTGTATATTTGTTACACCTTCATAGTTGAATTCATCATCCCATTGTTTTCCTCCACTTCCACCTTTAGCTTCCACCTTTAGGGCCATTGATTCGAATCTAGAAATTTCGTTTGTTAGTCACCATAAGTCAATTTGAATCTTTACCTACATGAGTGTGAGAGAGAGAGTGTGATAGAGAGAGAGAGAGAGAGAGAGAGAGAGAGAGAGAGAGTGAGAGAGAGATTACCTTTTATGCTGAAGTAGATAGAGATAAAGAGAGCTGATGAACAAAATGTTGCAATGTGAGGTCTATAAACATGCCCTAAAGATGCTATTTATACACACTTAAATATATTATATAAAAAGACATATAAGTGGATTTATTAAATGTATTTTATAAAAAGACCTAGAAGTTAATTTATTGAATATATATTATAAAAATACCTAGAAGTGAATTTATTAAATATATATTATAAAAAGACCTAGAAGTGGATTTATTAATATGACTTTTGGTCTATGATGCGATCTACTAATATCATTTTTTTATTTCCTCGTAGTTAATGGACAATGTCTTATAATTGAAACTTCCGAATATATATATATATATATATATATATATATTGTAACATTGATTGATATTTTGAAATAAATTAGAGTATTGATAAACAAAGAACAGTGAGTGTATTCCTTAAATTACATCTTGGCATATTGTACTTAACAAAAATAAACATTAAACCAAAACTTTTTTTAAATTATATCATTGAACTATTGACTTTTGAGCCATGTTACTTCAGACTAAGTCATCTATTATATATATAAATCATTTAATTTTAATTTTAAAAGACCAATTAATAATAAAAAAAGTACAAATTACAACCTAAACGTAAATTATTTATTACCCATTTTTGTGATAACAACACAGATTAATGAAATAAAACAAGTATAATGATATAGAATAAAGCAAATGAACATTTATTTACAAATTATCCACTATTTCAATAGAACATAAATAAAAGAAATTTTAAGAAATATAAATGAAATTAAATGTTATAAATTTAAAGCTATTATAAATTTAAGTATAGTTTTAATGCATTTTAATTTTGAATGTGTGTTATTATAGGAAATTTAAACTAATGATAATATTTTTGAAACAAAAACTTTAAAATATACTATTTTAGAGAATTACCAAATATAAACTACTATATAATATACAAATTATTAAAGATATGTTTTCAAGAGTAATACTCTAAAATAGAGTTTTCTAAAGTTTTTTTTTGAATTATAGTATCTTAAAATTAAAATTCCAAAAATAACACAAATAATTATATAAAATTCTTATTTACTTTAAATAAATTATACATAAACTTAAAATATTTTATTTGAGTTTCTTTTTTCTAATTTAGAATTTAATTTTTTCTATTAAAATAAAATTTTAATTTATTTTAATTTTAAATTTATGCTATTATTGAAAAAATAAATTAATAATATCGTTTTGCAATAAAAAACTTAAAAATGCGTTATTTTAGAGAATTGTCCTATGTTCAATTGTTTAATAATGAAATGATAACAATAGATAACTCAAAAATTATAAACAATAACAAAAATAAAAAAAAAATTTTGAAAACAATGAATATTTACTAATAATATATACGCATGAATCATGGGATTTAACCTAGTTAATCAAAATAATAAAAACTTTAACATCAATACACTAAATATATCAAAATTCAATTTTTAAAACAATAAATTACATAAATTTTGAGCATTATTTGGTTTGGGTCAAATCGATTTGGTTCAAATTGGTTTGTGTATAAATTGGTGTGAGTATAAATTGGTTTGGACCTTAATTTGGTTAATTGATTGTACCTAAAATTGGTGGTTATCTGCTAAACATGTATATTAATAAAATAAAACCCGCTCCTGTTTCAATGTAAGTAATGTTAGACTTGCATCTGCTCCGTTTATAAAAAAGTTTTTATTCGATTCATACCTACCCCACAGTAAATCAAATGGGTGTAGAACCCAGAGATAAACACGACATGCCTATAAGTAAAAGTAGCTGTCCATCTTATACATATTCAAACTTAATTAATGTATTATATGCCTATTATATGCCTATTGCCTTATGGTCGGTTCTATCATCCCATTCTTTGCCTCCTTTCGCTTACATTATAGTAAAAGTAACCAAAGTAAAATATGCTATACAAGAGAGTATATATTTGTTGGAGTTGATCCATGAAACCCAATGATGTTTTTCCCTCAACTGCTAGAATAAACTTAGTGCACTTTTCATCATGTCCCATTAGTTCAGAAATCCTCAAGTTAGTTTTGAATTGAAAGTTCTTGAATCCCATTTGACTCTTTGTAGTAACCCTTGACAGATTCAAGATGTTTATGTTTTAAATGGTTAAAATCAAACTGCAAAAAAAAATTTCTGAGAGAAATATTCGCAAAATCTATATTCACTTACTAAACAGAAATCGTAAACCTAGTTATATGTTAAATTGACTCATTTAATTTGTTTGTCAAAAGCAATATATTAAAAAAGAAATATCCTAAAATACTATTAAAATAAGTTTTATTTGAAAAATGTTATCAATATTTTTTCTTCAAAAATATCATTAACTTTTTTTTCCAAAAAACTAAAAATGATTTTCAAAGTTTATGTTTACATATATAATTTATTTTTAGTTTTTAGATTTTAGAATTTACTTTTGAGGATTTAAAGTTTAGTTTTAGTTTTTCTTTTTTGAAAAAAAATTTTAGTGATACTTTTGGGAAAAAAAATTATTGATGGTATTTTGAAACAAAACGTTATTTTTGTAGCAGTTTGAGAATTTCCCTATATTAAATCAAGTTGAGATTATTTAGTTATACTAATACATATTAACAAATTAAATCATCGTTAGATTTTAGTTAAACATGTTGAATTAAATATTTCATTGGAATTTATAGCTTTCATGAATTGTTGATGGTTCATTATTGAATTTTGGTTTAATGTGTTTAGTTAATTTAATAAGATAAGTAAACTCACTTATTATTCGATAATTGATTTGAAATTTTATATGAAAATCTTATGTTATTGATCATTTTAATAGGTGAAATTAATATAGTAAAATTCAAATCAAATGCTATTTAATATTGAAATTTTATGTAAAAAATTATTTTGAAAATAATCTTACTAAATAAAAGTAGCTATTTGACACTATTAAAACTATCTATATAAGGCAAAAAACAAGTTTTAAAAAAATGACACATTATCAAATTTATCCACATCATTGTAAAGCAAAATATTTACTAATAATTTATATAAAATTAAATCTCTAAATTATAAGAATTTCAAAAAAAATTGATGATTAAATTTGCACAAACAATTAAAACTTATAACTAGTAACTCATCTATTATTGACCACTACCTTCTCAAATTTTATTGCATTGGCCACTATCATCTCACATTTTATTGCCGACTACCATACTAATAATGATTTCCAGTTACTAACATTATAAAACACCAAGTATGATATTTTATATTATAAACGTTGCACATATTTCCAACAAATTAATCATCACATCAAAAATTTCTTTTAAACTTCATACTTTCGCTTTTTCAACGATTTTGATAAAGATTTTTGTAATTATAAGAAATACTGGTACGATTTATTCATTTTTGTTAATCCCGAAATTTTAACAAAAATAACATAGTTATGGGTTTGGAAATGTTTCTCCTCGACAAAGAGAAATGATTACAAAAATTTGAAATACTTTTTTCCTCAGTTCGATTTTTTATTCATAATGTGTGTGGTAAAACTAATATATGTTTTGTTTACCATTGTTGAAATAATTAGAAAAAACTTTTTTACGAGAGACTAATATATCTAAGTGTGAAATATTTTATTTTGAAAATATGTAGATTAAAAAATTATTTTGAAATAGTTAAAAATAATAAAATTTTCATATGTCAATTTTTATAAATATTTAAAAATAGAATTTTTACTCTATTTTTCTATAATATAATTAATGATATATTTAAGATTATTTTCAAAATTATTTTAAAATAGTTAAAATAATAGAATTTTTATACATTAATTTTTATAGATATTTAAAAATAGAATATTTACTCAATTTTATAATATAATTGAAGATATCTCTAAGAATATTTTAAATGCATTTTTCTAATTTGAGAATAAATTATAATTTTTCTAATATATTATTTTATTTTTATACAATCCAATGCAGTACAAATATTCATTTTGGGAAACAGAATTTTTCGGTTTGAACATATTTGGAAAGCTAATTCAGTTTACAAATTTTAAAAATTTATGATCAACACAGATAAATTTTTTTACAAAGTCACCGACCATAAAAATGGCATATGTTTCACCGATTAAACAACAATGATTGAAATAATGACAAAGAAGATAAAATCGATACACAAAAATTCAAAATACACACGTATCTTGAATTTACCGCTATTTTCGATATAAACACCGACTTATTTGGTAACAAACTTTAAAATAAAAAAAAAGTTAAAAAATTAAATATAATAATAAAAAAATATTGTGTGGTACGCGCGGGCTGTCACATAGTTTTATTTAAAACGTTTTGCTCTTTTTAGGACGATAGAAAACCCATTCTTTATCCTACACATTGCACATATTTATTGCAGCAATAAATTTAACAATATTCTAACAAAAAATTATATAAAGAAATAAAACTAAAAATTTTAAAAGAAATTAACATATACCAATTGAAATTTACATGTTACATATTTAAAATTACGTGTCGACATCTTATAGAATAACGAGTCATCTTCATGTAATTGCAAAAGTTTGAGAAATAAAATTTATATAATAAAATTGTTTCACAAAAACAATATGGACATTAATAAAATAGGAAATAACAAAAATAATCTGAGGCGTTTTCTTTAAACAAAACTTAATACTATTCATTAAAAACATTATTATGTGATAATTTAAGATATGTTAAGTGAAACTATTTTAATCATGTTCCTTTGTTCATCCGAATAAACAATATAGATGATATTCGTTTTTTGGTAATTATATGTATCAATATAGATGAATTAATTAAATTGAAATAAAGTATATCCAGAAACTTAACTTTATTTAGGGATATGAAGAACATTTTTATGAACCATCATGAAGATGGCCTTTATTACAAACGATGCATAATTGAAACAAAAGAAACAGACAAACAAGATCAGAGAAAACAAACACAGATTTGTATGAAAGCAACAAAACGAAACTTGATTTGATGGAGATTGTTCATTCGACAATGAAGAAACTATATCTAGCTATGGATGGTCACTCGGTAATAGGAACCACATGGACACCAATCTTATGAAGCACAGTACTAGAGTTTCCATGGAATCCAGAGATCTTGTGACCTTCCGTCTGGAGGACGAAGTGTAAACCACTTTCAAGTCCAAAGGGTGGAGAGGTGCGTTTGTTTGTCTTGAACTTAAGCATGGTTATAACTCCAGTTTCAGCTCCCATAACTTTATCGTGACAAGCCTCCACCGATGTAATGTATTCATTCGGATAATCCAGCTCAAACTACGTAGTGCAAGACAAATTTTTAGGAGTCTCACATTGAAAATATATAGTCTTGAATTATTTTATTTATTATAAAAAAATACCTCAAGAAATATAACGATATAATATAGCTACACACAAGTAAGGAGGAGTAATCATCACCTCTTCGTATCCAAGCAATGTATTTCCATGTTCATCTCCCAAAACCAACTCACTAGAGTCGTTCACGTACTCAAATTTAACGGAGGCTATACCAATGTCGCCTTGTCCTACGTATACCTTTTTCACATTTAGGAAAGAACCATCGTCCCAAGAATCTCCTTTATCACCACCTTGTCCTTTTAATTTCTTTGAAGTAGGAGGAGGAAAAAAAGGAGAGTAATATGCTCCGATACTATCAACACATGAACCTACACGTCCATGGAGCCCAACAATAGCATTGCCTTGACTCTCCAGCACGAACTTGGTACCAATCACTGTTCCAATGACTTGTGAGGTTCTCCCATTTGATGTTTTGAAAGTTAATGACCTAAGGACGATACATCCATAAGGTTTGGTAACCTCGTAGTTTCCTTCTATGGATGTGATATATTCGTATGGATAATTGACCTCAAACTGCAATAATAACAATACAAAAAAGGTTTTTACTAAAAACATCTAAATGTTGTACCCAAAACAATATTAACTAATTAAACATTGATAACGTTCCACACGTTTAAACAAATTAACATAGCAATAATAAAGTAAATATTTAGTTTAGGATATATATATATATATATATATATATATATATATATATATATATATAACCTCATGTTGTATTCCAAACTTTTCCCCATGCTCATGACATACTACTTGTCCGACTTTGTCGTAGTCCACTCTTATATGCCTTATTGCATTGCCATCAAATGTAACGTAAAGTTTTCTTATGCCATCATAGTCATCACCATGATCATAACCTACTCCTGATGTTTGACCACCTTCCATTGCAGATTTGATTGAAGGAATCCTGATGAAATATGCTCCAAGAGAGTTGAGATTATTGTCAGCAAATCCATGAAACCCAATGATCATGCTCCTGATCATCATGGCTCTTAGTGAAAACTTAGTACCCATGTTGAACCCCATCATATCAGAAGTCTTCTTAGTAGTTATGAATTCGATTGATTGAATCACACCCGTCAATTTGTTGTAGTAACCCTCAACAGATAACAAATATTCCTTTTCTAAATGGTTAATCTCAAACTGCATGCATTGTTATTATAAAGAAAAATAAAAGATTAATATATGAAGCACATAAATTTGGGATATATATATATATATAATGAAAAAATATTACATACCGTTTGTGTCATACCACCCTTACTAGGGACACCATGGATTGATCCAGCAATAGTTTGCCCATCCTTTACATAGTCGAACTGAATGAACTGAATGCCATCCTTACTACCTCGTACTTGTATATTTGTTACACCTTCATAGTTGAATTCATCATCCCATTGTTTTCCTCCACTTCCACCTTTAGCTTCCACCTTTAGGGCCATTGATTCGAATCTAGAAATTTCGTTTGTTAGTCACCATAAGTCAATTTGAATCTTTACCTACATGAGTGTGAGAGAGAGAGTGTGATAGAGAGAGAGAGAGAGAGAGAGAGAGAGAGAGAGAGTGAGAGAGAGATTACCTTTTATGCTGAAGTAGATAGAGATAAAGAGAGCTGATGAACAAAATGTTGCAATGTGAGGTCTATAAACATGCCCTAAAGATGCTATTTATACACACTTAAATATATTATATAAAAAGACATATAAGTGGATTTATTAAATGTATTTTATAAAAAGACCTAGAAGTTAATTTATTGAATATATATTATAAAAATACCTAGAAGTGAATTTATTAAATATATATTATAAAAAGACCTAGAAGTGGATTTATTAATATGACTTTTGGTCTATGATGCGATCTACTAATATCATTTTTTTATTTCCTCGTAGTTAATGGACAATGTCTTATAATTGAAACTTCCGAATATATATATATATATATATATATATATATTGTAACATTGATTGATATTTTGAAATAAATTAGAGTATTGATAAACAAAGAACAGTGAGTGTATTCCTTAAATTACATCTTGGCATATTGTACTTAACAAAAATAAACATTAAACCAAAACTTTTTTTAAATTATATCATTGAACTATTGACTTTTGAGCCATGTTACTTCAGACTAAGTCATCTATTATATATATAAATCATTTAATTTTAATTTTAAAAGACCAATTAATAATAAAAAAAGTACAAATTACAACCTAAACGTAAATTATTTATTACCCATTTTTGTGATAACAACACAGATTAATGAAATAAAACAAGTATAATGATATAGAATAAAGCAAATGAACATTTATTTACAAATTATCCACTATTTCAATAGAACATAAATAAAAGAAATTTTAAGAAATATAAATGAAATTAAATGTTATAAATTTAAAGCTATTATAAATTTAAGTATAGTTTTAATGCATTTTAATTTTGAATGTGTGTTATTATAGGAAATTTAAACTAATGATAATATTTTTGAAACAAAAACTTTAAAATATACTATTTTAGAGAATTACCAAATATAAACTACTATATAATATACAAATTATTAAAGATATGTTTTCAAGAGTAATACTCTAAAATAGAGTTTTCTAAAGTTTTTTTTTGAATTATAGTATCTTAAAATTAAAATTCCAAAAATAACACAAATAATTATATAAAATTCTTATTTACTTTAAATAAATTATACATAAACTTAAAATATTTTATTTGAGTTTCTTTTTTCTAATTTAGAATTTAATTTTTTCTATTAAAATAAAATTTTAATTTATTTTAATTTTAAATTTATGCTATTATTGAAAAAATAAATTAATAATATCGTTTTGCAATAAAAAACTTAAAAATGCGTTATTTTAGAGAATTGTCCTATGTTCAATTGTTTAATAATGAAATGATAACAATAGATAACTCAAAAATTATAAACAATAACAAAAATGAAAAAAAATTTTGAAAACAATGAATATTTACTAATAATATATACGCATGAATCATGGGATTTAACCTAGTTAATCAAAATAATAAAAACTTTAACATCAATACACTAAATATATCAAAATTCAATTTTTAAAACAATAAATTACATAAATTTTGAGCATTATTTGGTTTGGGTCAAATCGATTTGGTTCAAATTGGTTTGTGTATAAATTGGTGTGAGTATAAATTGGTTTGGACCTTAATTTGGTTAATTGATTGTACCTAAAATTGGTGGTTATCTGCTAAACATGTATATTAATAAAATAAAACCCGCTCCTGTTTCAATGTAAGTAATGTTAGACTTGCATCTGCTCCGTTTATAAAAAAGTTTTTATTCGATTCATACCTACCCCACAGTAAATCAAATGGGTGTAGAACCCAGAGATAAACACGACATGCCTATAAGTAAAAGTAGCTGTCCATCTTATACATATTCAAACTTAATTAATGTATTATATGCCTATTATATGCCTATTGCCTTATGGTCGGTTCTATCATCCCATTCTTTGCCTCCTTTCGCTTACATTATAGTAAAAGTAACCAAAGTAAAATATGCTATACAAGAGAGTATATATTTGTTGGAGTTGATCCATGAAACCCAATGATGTTTTTCCCTCAACTGCTAGAATAAACTTAGTGCACTTTTCATCATGTCCCATTAGTTCAGAAATCCTCAAGTTAGTTTTGAATTGAAAGTTCTTGAATCCCATTTGACTCTTTGTAGTAACCCTTGACAGATTCAAGATGTTTATGTTTTAAATGGTTAAAATCAAACTGCAAAAAAAAATTTCTGAGAGAAATATTCGCAAAATCTATATTCACTTACTAAACAGAAATCGTAAACCTAGTTATATGTTAAATTGACTCATTTAATTTGTTTGTCAAAAGCAATATATTAAAAAAGAAATATCCTAAAATACTATTAAAATAAGTTTTATTTGAAAAATGTTATCAATATTTTTTCTTCAAAAATATCATTAACTTTTTTTTCCAAAAAACTAAAAATGATTTTCAAAGTTTATGTTTACATATATAATTTATTTTTAGTTTTTAGATTTTAGAATTTACTTTTGAGGATTTAAAGTTTAGTTTTAGTTTTTCTTTTTTGAAAAAAAATTTTAGTGATACTTTTGGGAAAAAAAATTATTGATGGTATTTTGAAACAAAACGTTATTTTTGTAGCAGTTTGAGAATTTCCCTATATTAAATCAAGTTGAGATTATTTAGTTATACTAATACATATTAACAAATTAAATCATCGTTAGATTTTAGTTAAACATGTTGAATTAAATATTTCATTGGAATTTATAGCTTTCATGAATTGTTGATGGTTCATTATTGAATTTTGGTTTAATGTGTTTAGTTAATTTAATAAGATAAGTAAACTCACTTATTATTCGATAATTGATTTGAAATTTTATATGAAAATCTTATGTTATTGATCATTTTAATAGGTGAAATTAATATAGTAAAATTCAAATCAAATGCTATTTAATATTGAAATTTTATGTAAAAAATTATTTTGAAAATAATCTTACTAAATAAAAGTAGCTATTTGACACTATTAAAACTATCTATATAAGGCAAAAAACAAGTTTTAAAAAAATGACACATTATCAAATTTATCCACATCATTGTAAAGCAAAATATTTACTAATAATTTATATAAAATTAAATCTCTAAATTATAAGAATTTCAAAAAAAATTGATGATTAAATTTGCACAAACAATTAAAACTTATAACTAGTAACTCATCTATTATTGACCACTACCTTCTCAAATTTTATTGCATTGGCCACTATCATCTCACATTTTATTGCCGACTACCATACTAATAATGATTTCCAGTTACTAACATTATAAAACACCAAGTATGATATTTTATATTATAAACGTTGCACATATTTCCAACAAATTAATCATCACATCAAAAATTTCTTTTAAACTTCATACTTTCGCTTTTTCAACGATTTTGATAAAGATTTTTGTAATTATAAGAAATACTGGTACGATTTATTCATTTTTGTTAATCCCGAAATTTTAACAAAAATAACATAGTTATGGGTTTGGAAATGTTTCTCCTCGACAAAGAGAAATGATTACAAAAATTTGAAATACTTTTTTCCTCAGTTCGATTTTTTATTCATAATGTGTGTGGTAAAACTAATATATGTTTTGTTTACCATTGTTGAAATAATTAGAAAAAACTTTTTTACGAGAGACTAATATATCTAAGTGTGAAATATTTTATTTTGAAAATATGTAGATTAAAAAATTATTTTGAAATAGTTAAAAATAATAAAATTTTCATATGTCAATTTTTATAAATATTTAAAAATAGAATTTTTACTCTATTTTTCTATAATATAATTAATGATATATTTAAGATTATTTTCAAAATTATTTTAAAATAGTTAAAATAATAGAATTTTTATACATTAATTTTTATAGATATTTAAAAATAGAATATTTACTCAATTTTATAATATAATTGAAGATATCTCTAAGAATATTTTAAATGCATTTTTCTAATTTGAGAATAAATTATAATTTTTCTAATATATTATTTTATTTTTATACAATCCAATGCAGTACAAATATTCATTTTGGGAAACAGAATTTTTCGGTTTGAACATATTTGGAAAGCTAATTCAGTTTACAAATTTTAAAAATTTATGATCAACACAGATAAATTTTTTTACAAAGTCACCGACCATAAAAATGGCATATGTTTCACCGATTAAACAACAATGATTGAAATAATGACAAAGAAGATAAAATCGATACACAAAAATTCAAAATACACACGTATCTTGAATTTACCGCTATTTTCGATATAAACACCGACTTATTTGGTAACAAACTTTAAAATAAAAAAAAAGTTAAAAAATTAAATATAATAATAAAAAAATATTGTGTGGTACGCGCGGGCTGTCACATAGTTTTATTTAAAACGTTTTGCTCTTTTTAGGACGATAGAAAACCCATTCTTTATCCTACACATTGCACATATTTATTGCAGCAATAAATTTAACAATATTCTAACAAAAAATTATATAAAGAAATAAAACTAAAAATTTTAAAAGAAATTAACATATACCAATTGAAATTTACATGTTACATATTTAAAATTACGTGTCGACATCTTATAGAATAACGAGTCATCTTCATGTAATTGCAAAAGTTTGAGAAATAAAATTTATATAATAAAATTGTTTCACAAAAACAATATGGACATTAATAAAATAGGAAATAACAAAAATAATCTGAGGCGTTTTCTTTAAACAAAACTTAATACTATTCATTAAAAACATTATTATGTGATAATTTAAGATATGTTAAGTGAAACTATTTTAATCATGTTCCTTTGTTCATCCGAATAAACAATATAGATGATATTCGTTTTTTGGTAATTATATGTATCAATATAGATGAATTAATTAAATTGAAATAAAGTATATCCAGAAACTTAACTTTATTTAGGGATATGAAGAACATTTTTATGAACCATCATGAAGATGGCCTTTATTACAAACGATGCATAATTGAAACAAAAGAAACAGACAAACAAGATCAGAGAAAACAAACACAGATTTGTATGAAAGCAACAAAACGAAACTTGATTTGATGGAGATTGTTCATTCGACAATGAAGAAACTATATCTAGCTATGGATGGTCACTCGGTAATAGGAACCACATGGACACCAATCTTATGAAGCACAGTACTAGAGTTTCCATGGAATCCAGAGATCTTGTGACCTTCCGTCTGGAGGACGAAGTGTAAACCACTTTCAAGTCCAAAGGGTGGAGAGGTGCGTTTGTTTGTCTTGAACTTAAGCATGGTTATAACTCCAGTTTCAGCTCCCATAACTTTATCGTGACAAGCCTCCACCGATGTAATGTATTCATTCGGATAATCCAGCTCAAACTACGTAGTGCAAGACAAATTTTTAGGAGTCTCACATTGAAAATATATAGTCTTGAATTATTTTATTTATTATAAAAAAATACCTCAAGAAATATAACGATATAATATAGCTACACACAAGTAAGGAGGAGTAATCATCACCTCTTCGTATCCAAGCAATGTATTTCCATGTTCATCTCCCAAAACCAACTCACTAGAGTCGTTCACGTACTCAAATTTAACGGAGGCTATACCAATGTCGCCTTGTCCTACGTATACCTTTTTCACATTTAGGAAAGAACCATCGTCCCAAGAATCTCCTTTATCACCACCTTGTCCTTTTAATTTCTTTGAAGTAGGAGGAGGAAAAAAAGGAGAGTAGTATGCTCCGATACTATCAACACATGAACCTACACGTCCATGGAGCCCAACAATAGCATTGCCTTGACTCTCCAGCACGAACTTGGTACCAATCACTGTTCCAATGACTTGTGAGGTTCTCCCATTTGATGTTTTGAAAGTTCATGACCTAAGGACGATACATCCATAAGGTTTGGTAACCTCGTAGTTTCCTTCTATGGATGTGATATATTCGTATGGATAATTGACCTCAAACTGCAATAATAACAATACAAAAAAGGTTTTTACTAACAACATCTAGACATATAAACTATTCAAGAACACACACATTAATTAATTAGTGTATATATATATATATATATATATATATATGTGGTTAGATCTACAAGAATTCCCACTTCGGCTTCTTGTCTAATGAATCCATCCTTAAATAGTTAAATTCATGGTCCAGCTTTTCTGCTTTGCTATCGTTTACATAGTCAAAACTAATAACCCCTATATAGTTATGTTCGTAGTAAACGTACACCTTTCTAGTGCCCTCGAAATCATCATCATCCCAAAGGGAGCCTCCAATGGTCGGAATCGCTTCGAAAACGATCACAATATTTCCGTTATATGGAAACAGTGCGGAGAACATTTCCGAGCCGTCTCCAAAGTGTTTAATATGTTATTTTCGTTAAACGCATACATATCAAGGGAGTGAAACCTCCAACCGAGATAGAACCATGGACTAAACCATCTTTTAGCTGTCAATTTTTTTACAAATTCAAACTTAATGTATATGCTTCAAGACCACCTCGTACATGCATTTTTGTTAAACCCTCATGGTCGGTCATCACATTCTTTGCCTTCTTTCGCTTACATCTTAGTAGGAGTAACCAAAGTGAGGATTGTTCACTCGACAATGAAGCTATAGCCATGGATGGTCACTCGGTGATAGGAACCACATAGACACCAATCTTATGAAGCACAGTACTGGAGTTTCCATGGAATCCAGAAATTTTGTAACCTTCTTTCTGAAGAACGAAGTTTAAACCACTTTCAAATCCAAAGGGTGGAGAGGTGCGTTTGTTTTTCTTGAACTTAAACATGGTTATAACTCCAATTTCAGCTTCCATAACTTTATCGTGACAAGCCTCCACCGATGTAATGTATTCACTCGGATAATCCAGCTCGAACTATGAAGTGCAAGAGAATATTTTATCATAACATATATAGAGTGTTGAATTATTCTATTTTTTATAGAAAAAAAGTTCAAGAAATGTAACGATATAGTATAGTTACATAAAACAAAAACAAGTAAGGAAGAGTAATCATCACCTCTTCATATCCAAGCAATGTTGTTTTTCCATGTTCATCTCCCAAAACCAACTCACCAGAGTCGTTCACGTATTCAAACTTAACGGAGGCTATACCAACGTCGCCTTGTCCTACGTATATCTTCTTCACATTTAGGAAAGAACCATCGTCCCAAAGATCTCTTCCCTCACCACCTTGTCCATCTAGTTTCGCTAAAGTGGTAGGAGGAGGAAGAGGAGGAAAATAAGGAGAGTAATATGCCCCAATACTATCAACACATGAACCTACACGTCCATGTAGCCCAATAATAGCATTGCCTTGGTTCTCCAGCACGAACTTGGAACCAAATACTGCTCCAATTGCTTGTGAGGTTCTCCCACTTGATGTTTTGAAAGTTAACGACCCAAGGAAGATACATCCATAAGGTTGGGTAACTGCGTAGCTTCCTTCTATGGATGTGATATATTCGTATGGATAATTCACTACAAACTGTAATAATAACAATAAAAAAAAATTATACTAATATCATCTCTAGATGTTAAATAATCCAAACAGTATAACTAATTAAATATTGACTACATTTAACTTGTGTTGGAGAAAAATATTCTTATATTATTGATAATTAATTATTTAATAAATATAAATTAAATATTTAGATGATTTATTTTTTAAATATTTGAATATAAACAAATATACGTAAATATTTTTAATTTTATATATTAATTATCTATTAATACATAATTAAATTATTTTGTTATTATATATTTAAATATTTTATATATAATATTATTAATTATATATATTATTATGTCATTAAATTCAAAAAGTTTTATAATTAAAATAAATTACATAGGTCATTGATCTCATAATAAAATATATTGATTTTCTAACTAAATTAATATGAGTGAGATATATTGTAAATATTCTAATAACTTAAATATGTTTATATATTAATTTGAAATTATTTATAAATTAACGTGTATATGTAAATTAAAAAAAATAAAAATAATTTTTTTTATGAACTCAATAGTAGTTTAAAAAAATATATTGGTTCTCTAACCAAATTAATATCAACGACATATATTGTTATTATTCTAGTAATTTAAACCTTTAATATATTTATTTTAAACTCATAACGTCAGTATTATATTTCTGTTAATAACACGTTAGAGTAAATTTATTTTATTAAAATGTTCTTTAAATAATATATTAAGATTAGCATTCGACGTTCAAACAAATTAACATAGCAATAAAAATTAAATATTTACTGTAGGATAAAACCTCATATTGGACTCCAATCTTTTCCCCATGTTCATAGCATACCACTAGTCCGGCTTTTTCATAGTCGACTCTTAGATGTCTTATTGCATTGCCATCATATGTAACATACACTTTTCTTATGCCATCATAGTCACCACCATGATCATAACCTACGCATGTTGTTTGACCACCTTCCATTACAGATTTGGTTGAAGGAATACTCATGGCATATGCTCCAAGAGAGCTGAGATTCTTGCCAGCAAATCCATGAAATCCAATGATCATGCTCCTAATCATCATGGTTCTTAGTGAAAACTTAGTACTCTCGTTGAACTCTATCATACCAGAAGTCTTCTTGCTAATTATGAATTCGATTGATTGAATTACTCCCGTTGATTTGTTGTAGTAACCTTTAGCATATAACAAATATTCTTTTTTAAAGGGTTAATCTCAAACTGCATTTATTTTTATTAAAAACGAAAATAAAATATTAATATATGATGTCAATAAAATTGGATATATATATATATATATTATAAAAAAAAACAAATGATATAAAATGAAAATACATTACATACCGTTTGTATCAGCCCAGAACCAAAGGACACCATGCATTGGTCCAGCAATAGTTTGTCCACCCTTGACATATTCCAACTTAATGAATTGAATGCCATCAAGACCACCTCGTACTTGTATTTTTGTTACACCATCATAGTTGAATTCATCATTCATGTTGTATCTCGATTATTGGGTTAGAACGTATAAGATCAATCTTTGATCCTTTTAGAATTAAATGGGACATAAAAGATAATAGAAAGATTTGAATGTTGATTAATGAGATCAGTTACAATTTTTAGCAGAGTATCTCCAATCTATTAAAATTTATCTCCCTCATTTATGGCGCGAACCTCTCCTTTTATATTCTCCGGTCGTCGAATTTTCAACATAGTAATCATTACTTACCATAAATGCTTATAAATGCTCATTAATGCTTATTCTAGGGAAGCTCGCTGTTGTCCTCAATAGTTGTTGAGATCGGATATATCGCTAAACTGCCTCGCAGCCTTTCAGTAATGATGCATCTACTTTCTGATATTTGGTCTTCGCCATAATGGATCAAACCCACGATAGGCCGAGCTCGGACATCTTGGACGATGTAGCCCACCTCCAACGATCCCATTAGTTCCCTCCTTTTCCACCTTTAGCGTCCACCTTTAGTGCCATCGCGAAGCGATTTGACTCTAGAAAATTTGTTTCTTAATCAATTTGAATCATTACCCACACGAGGAGAAAATGTAAAAACCATTTATAGAAACAACTTAAGGAAGCACATGTTTCTTTAATTAACCAACAGTTTAAACCATTAAAATTTTGGGATATATATCACCTTCTACGATTTCAAAAGCCTTAATTACGTTTTATAAGTTGTTTTTCATATAATTTAGATATATCTTTAATACTATATTTAAATATATATATATATATATATATATATATATATATATAATCTTATGAAAATCTAGTCCTATATTCATGGAAAACCAACTCAAAGTATATATATATGCCTTTATTTTATTTTATTGGGCAATTGACTAATTTAGCACTAAATAATGTTTTAGTGACTAAATTAGCATCTCAAACCTAAACTCCCACAAATAGCATTTTTTTAAATGAAAAAGACTAAAATAACCTTTAACCTAATATTCTGCAAAATCATAAACTAAGCTGGGAGAAGGTCGAACCTTGGTCCCTTTAATAAAAGAAGGAGTATGTAGCCACTATACTACTGTAACTAATTGACATATTATCATTTTGTGTAGTATATATCTGTTTTTAATTTAAATAGCAAAATCTTAATACGAGCGATGGGGGGATCGAGCCTTGGTTCCTTTGAAATAGAAGGAGTCTGTAGCCACTACACTACTGTAACTAATCAACATATAACCATTTTGTGTATTATATATATATATGTCTTTAGTTTAAATAACAAAATCTTAATATAAGCTCGAGGAGGGGGGGATCGAACCTTGGACCACTTTTAAAAAGATGGAGTGTGTAACCAATACACTACTGTAACTATTTTGTTTAGTTTATATATCTGTGTTTAGTTTAAATAGCAAAATTTAGGAACTGAACGCTATTGCATAAAAAACCTCAAAACTCAATATTACATCTAATTGTGTTGAATTCAAGTTTCACAATAAATCTGATATCTAATTGTGTTGGACATTTTTATGTTTTCGTTTATAACTTGTATTTGTGATTGTTGAAGGTTGATAAACACTATTGCTCATGTTTTTTAGATAAACATTTCTTGCTGTTGTTAATTAATCATATGCAATTTCACGTTTTAGGAAGAAATTCCTAAAACATAAGATATTATTCCTAAATTTGCATAAAGTATTCCTAAATTATGCATAAAATGTGACTACTAACCTAAATTTAGTAAAAAGTTCTTAATTTTAAGGAAATCTTATCTAAATAAAATAATTAAATTAAAGAAAAAAATTAAAAAATGTAATATGGGAGATCGAACCATATACCATGAATTCTAACAAGAAGATATATAACCAATACGCTATAGTACTCAATCAACATAAATTATCTTGTTCAATATATATTCTTCTGTTCAATTAAAATATAAAAAAAATTAAATCAGTTCAGTGGAATTGAACCTTTGACATATGAGTGAAACAAGTAGTGTGTTACCAATATGTTATGGTAGCTAATTAACATATGAACATTTTATTTTAACTAAATTAGGTTTTCAGCTCTTTGTTTTAATTGGAGGATAGTAAAGTCTTTTTTTATTGGTCAAAATGTTATATTAGTGAATTTTTATATTGAGTGCTATATTTGTCATTAAAACATAATTTAGTGCTAATATAGGGTATTTCTCTATTTTATTTGCCTCAAAATTACATGAATAACATATTTTATAACAAGTTATATTTCATCATATTTTTATTCCATATACCATTATATAATCATATATCATCGTCCATTTATATTATACTTTTAA
This sequence comes from Pugionium cornutum, assembly GCA_018901935.1. Taxonomy (NCBI): domain Eukaryota; kingdom Viridiplantae; phylum Streptophyta; class Magnoliopsida; order Brassicales; family Brassicaceae; genus Pugionium; species Pugionium cornutum. The sequence continues at coordinate 24,133,354 of CM032156.1, read as the reverse complement.
AAATTACATTACTTACAAATCACCAATCTTCAAAAAATCCAAAAATCTATACTATGTTGCAAGAAAAACCTCAAATTTAAAAATTTCATGATTAGTAGTTTTTATAGGAGAAAATTTTAATTCTTATTTATTAATTTTAATTTAAACATCAAACTAAATCTTATATACATTAACGACATTATTTTTAAATGATGAATTTTATAAATATATTTTAAACTTTTATTAATATATTGATCGTTGTTCTTTTATTCTATTTCAATGATACTATTTTTAATTAAGTTTATGGAATACTAAACTCATTTATTTCAGTGTAATCGATTAAATTTAAATAATATATTCTATTTATTTAAAATATTTTGGTAATTTGGTATACCAAAAAGATCGTTTTCAATTTTTTCAAATCAAAACCTAAGTTACCAAAACTCTTTTTAATCAAATCATGGTCCACGAGGCTAAATATACAATAATCCTATTAGTATTTTTTTTAACCAATTTGACTTTTGAGAAATGTGCTTAAGAATAAGTCATTAATCATAAAATTTAAATTGGTATATAACACAAACTGTGTATTGTTATGCGCTTATAATTATTTAACATAAGATTTTTTCATGGGTTTCTTAACTCGAGATATAATAGGTTTAAATAAAAGGAAATTTCGTATCAATCTCTTAGCCTAAAAAATCAAACAAAATCAAGAGGTATATAAATTATACAGTGATAAGAAACATTCAAAAAATAGATTAAAAATTATGATATTAACAATTTCAATGAGTAAAACAATCAAAGTCAATTCTCAAAAATACCACAAAAAAACATTGTTCCAAAATACTATTAATTTTTTTTTCAAAAATTTCACAAACATAAGATTAAACTTTAAATCAAGATTACACCAATTTTATCGATCTCTAACTACACCAATTTTACCTGATGAATTTTAAACTACACAAATTTTGTATTTGATTTGACAGACTAATATATCTCATTTTATCACAACACCAATTACTAAAATTCGTTGAAAGCTTTTTTTTATAAAATAAATTTGTTGAAAGTTTTTGCAATAAATTTGGGCTATTTATTTAATTTTTCCGTTTAATTTGTTGACTATGCAACATCTTTTACTATTGAAATATTAAATTCAATATTCCTTCATTCTACAAAATGATTTTTAATTTTGTCCCTTGTCCCATAAAATGATTTTTTTAAATTTTAAATATTTTTTATGAATTAGTTTTAATAAATTGTGCTTTAAAGATATAAATTGAAATATTTAAATTCTTAAATTAGTTTTGGTTTAAATTATAAGAAAATATTTCGTTTTGAAAATCACAGTTTTTAATATTTTATAGGGGCATTTGCAAAATTGACCTAAAATTTGTCTTCAATTACAAGTTTGACAATTTAAACCTTTTTTTTTGCAAAACTAACTTTCTATCTCTATTTTATCTTTCAACAATAATTTTATTTACAACTTTGCCATTAACTTAAAAAAAATAACACAAAGACCATTATGAACAAATTTTTCAAAAATATTACGAAAATGTCATCTTCTTCATTGCACACAACCACCATTGTCGTGGTTGTTGGGAGCTCTTAATTCCATCGACACAGTCACCTTTATACCTCTATTCCTTCATCAAATCTCATTCATCTCAACCTCTTTCATTTTCTCTCTCATTTTCTTCCAATTTCTCTTTTCACACTACATTCAAAAGCTTCCAACTTTGCATAAATTCATCATTATCCGTTAAAACAAGCTTCTAGGAGTTTATATCGGTTATCATTTAGGTCGCGTAGCCAAAAAATCAAGATCGAAAGTTAGTTTTCGTGTTTTGCTTTCGGTTATTTTTTCAGTTCATATAGTTACTAGACGTCTGCTTTGTAATATATTTACAAAACAGACTTCTCTAGCAGACTTCTCGAAGTCTTCTTTGTAAATATATCACAAAGCAGACTTCGCGAAGTCTGCTTTAATCGGAATAAATCTCTCTCTAACCGGAATAAACTATTTTTCTCACTGAAGTAGACTTCTCGGAGAAGTCTACTTCGGTAAGAAAATTTAGTATGTCTACAATGATCTGATCAAATTCATTAATTTTTACCGCAGATAATGGTCCAAATCATTGTTGTTTGTGGGGAGTGGACTATTACAGAGACTTAGAATTTTTCTATGGATAATCTAAGAGGAGGAAAAATATTTGTAATTGAGGATGATTGCGTAAGTCTAGTTTTATTATTATTGAGGAGACTAACATTTTCCTTTATTTTTGTTTTGTAATATTTTTGTTTTGTGTAGTATTTACAATGTGGTGAAAACTAAAGTAAGGAGTAGGCTGCAAAGCATTCTGTAGAGAAGTCTGCAAAGAAGTCTGGGAGAAGTCTGTAAAAAAGACTTCCGAGAAGTTTGCAGCAATGTTTGCCGATATAAGAATGTATTTTATGAAACATGGACACAATCATGGACACAATCATTTCAATTTCAATTAGTTAGAAGGCACAATATCATCGATGGTGTGTTACAAAAACATCCAACACCATCCTGCACCATAATTACAACATATACATTTTACACAACAACTTCCAACACAACTAATTATGCATAATACTAAGTCATACTACTAAGTTATACTAAGTCATATTACACATCACCCATAAATATCAAGCAGATCATACGACCTTTCCTCTGTCCCACATTGATTAGTCTCATCGAATATCTCGGCAGGTAACTTCTCTCTAATAGCTTTCATGTTTGCATCACATAAGGCACTAGGAAATGGCAATCCAAGCGCATGACACTCAATGTACTTCAACGTAAACACCCCACAGTCTCCACTCTTGCTGTTCTGAGGAACTCCATGACCTTTAATGCGTTCATATGTGTATTCATCGCATGGATATTTACCTTTCTCGTGCTTAAGGGATAACTCATTCAAAAGAGCTGGAAGCATCTGAGCAAATGGCTTCACAGCCGCGGATATACGATCATCGGTCGTGTGATTGATGTCGCTGTCCCATATTACGATGTGACGCATCGGTATTGATATCCACATAGCGACCCAATGGTTACCCATTACATGCAATGGTGAATATATGTCATCCACTTCGAGGCCCCATATCTTTCCGGTTTTGCAGTATGATGGTTTTGTTCCTGCATGATAGTCAAATGCTCCTGGAGGGAGCAGTCACCTTGAACCATCTGTATTCCCGGTGGAATTCAAGAAATACTTGTGATGGCTAGACCAAACCATCTGGAAGATGCAATCAACGAAGCATCTTCCAGATGACATTCGAGTGTCATCATTTTTCAAAAATTTACATCTCTACGAATAAGGATTATCAGAGACAAAAAAAGGACAGGGTAAGTCTAAAAAAACAGAAAATAGACAGAGCTGAGTCACCATAACGAGCAAGTCTTTGCTTATTTATGCTTAATTAATAATTTGTTTAATATATGATACTGCAATACGCATCTGGCGATGTTCGTTCGATTCCCGAACCAGTCTCGTGATCGAATTCTCTGTTTAACATTTCTTCAACTTATCAAAGTTCTCGCCGGCAAAATCAAATCTCTCCTCTAAATTTCTTAGGGAAATATCACACTCCGTAATTGATCATCGGATAACGAAATATACCCATTCGAAGAGAATCACACTTTTTGTTTTTCTCTCTTTCTTAACCCAAATTTCGTGTCTGCTACCAACTTCCTATATTTTCTCGGAAAATATTTGTTTTAACCCAAATCATGTGAAAATCTTAAAGCTTTTCGTTTTTAGATGGAGATTCTGGTGAGTTCTTCTCGAGTTTCAGATTGCATATTTTAATTACGTTTGACTTTAATTTCTCTTCTTCAAGTAAAGACAAATTCTTTACTCTTTGTTTTGTTCTTCCCAAGTTTTGTTTTTGTATGAGAAAATACAAATCAAAACATTTTTCTTTTTTTGATCAGCTCTTTAGTTCCGTAACGAGTTTGAATCTAAAACATATTCTTGTGCTGAAAAATCAGTACTTTTGCAGATGGAATCGGACGAAGAAGTAGACGGATGATGTGATTTTCTTCAAGAAAGTTCTTCCACATTGAAGTTTTTGCAGTCATGATTATTACCAAACACAAAAGAGATATAAATCTGTTTGTTCTTCAATTAGGAACTGCCCTCGCCGTTTCTTTCGCTGGATTTCTCTTTTCTCGATTTAGAAAGCAAACGAACAAAATCAGCCCCAATTTGCCTCCTCTTCGACCTCAATCTTCTGGTTTGTCTTGTTGCTTTTAGTAGTATACGATTTGATTGATTTACACCATTCATGGGTCCAATCCTGGAAAGTTCTTTTTTCGAATTTTCAGAACATGGATACAGAGACGTTTCCAATGAATCCATCGTTGTAAGTTAATCTTTTTCAATCTCATAAACAGTTCTAATCTGTAGATTGATTACTTGGCTTCTGCTCTACACTAATGGTTGTCAAAAATGTGTTTGAAGTAAGTGAAACTTTGAGACCATTTCACTGGAATTTCATCATCTGCTTCTGTTATGTTTTCCAATAGAGTGGAGAAGCAGAAACGCAGAAGACTAGTAAGGAAGAGACTTTAATCGGTTTTTTGCCACAGAACGAATGTGATCCTGGCGAAAAAGATGTGTTTCTTTTACCAGAGTTAAAGGAGGAAGTTAAGAAGTTAGATTTGTTGATCTATGATGAATGTGAAACTCCAAATTCTGCTCCTTTAGCATTTCCAAGCGAAGAAGAAGCTGATCATAAGAATGAGATTAAGCGGTTGAGAAACACTGTGAGAGCTCTACGTGAGAGAGAAAGGTGTCTTGAGGATAAGTTGTTAGAATACTACAGCCTCAAGGAACAGCAAAAGATTGCAGTGGAACTTCGAAGTAGATTGAAACTAAACCAGATGGAGACTAAAGTTTTTAATCTTAAGATAAAGTCATTGCAAGCCGAGAACGAGAAACTCAAGGCTCAATGTTCTGAGTATTCGAAAGCACTATTGGAGCTGGAATTGGCTAAGTCTCAGGCTCAGGTTCTTAAGAAGAAACTGAACATCAAAACCCAACAACATGTAGAGCAGATCTTGTCTCTAAGAGAACGAGTGACGAAACTGCAAGAAGAAGAGATCAAGGCTAGTTTACCTGATCCGGATGCAGATAAGATGATGCTGAGGTTAAGGGATTTGGAAGTTGAGATCAACGAGCTTAGGGATTCCAACACAAGACTACATTTTGAGAATTTTGAACTCGCTGATAAGCTGGAGTCTGTTCAAACCATAGCAACTTCAAAACTGGAGGACCCGAGTGAGGTACATGTGGAAATTCTTGGACTATCTCCAAAGATAAAAAGACCTTATCGTAATTTTGAAACTTCTCTTTTGCAGATTGAGACATTACGTGAAGATGGTAACCGATTAATGAATGAAAACGAAGAGCTAAAGAAGGAATTCGAGCAGCTTCAGGGGGATCGATGCACTGACCTTGAGGAGCTCGTTTATCTAAGATGGATAAATGCTTGCTTAAGATACGAACTAAGGACATACCAGCCTCCTGCTGATAAAACCGTTGCTAGGGATCTTAGTACTACTCTAAGTCCTAATTCAGAAGAGAAAGCTAAGCAGCTGATACTTGAATACGCGAATAGAGAAGGGCACAAGGAAGATAATACTGAGTATGATCAATGGTCATCTTCTCAGGATGAATCATCAATGATCACTGAATCAATGTTTTTAGATGATTCCTCTGTTGACACTTTGTTTGCAGCAAAAACAAAAAGGTCAGGGAAGAAGAAGCTTATGCATAAGCTGATGGAAATCTTACACGGTAAAGATACTCAAGAGCGTAAGAAGAGAGGTGGTTCTTCGGAACCGAGTAGTTCAAGCACAGGTGTCCACTCAAATCCAAGGAAGCTTCGATCAGCGCACTCTATGGACTTCCAAATGCTGATTCAATACAAAGATGAGGCGGAGGACTTCAAGAATCACATCGGGATGTTGAGTTGCAAGAGTGAAGCAGCAGATTCTTCCATCTATGGAGAAGAACACGGTTTGGAATCAGATCAAAACAGGAAGAGTGAGCTGGTTAAATACGCAGAAGCGCTTAGAAAGTCTCGTTCCTCAAAGAAGCTGCATAAGAAATCTGTGTCGTTGTTTTTCTGAGAGTAAATAGAAACACTGAACTACGTACTTGTTCTGTACTAACACGAACTGCCTAACGTTGTAGACATGTGTGTGTATAGATAAAGCTCAGAGCTGTAAATTTGTGAACCAAACATACTATGACTTTACAATAATGTAGTTTGCAGCTTGGGTGAGATGAAAATTTTGCATTTAAAATCTCAGTTTTTTAGCATCTCAAACATCAATATACAAATACAAGTTTTAAAGTGAACATACAAATAATATGGGCAAATGTCTAAAATAGCACATTTCTAAGTTTTTGTTCCAAAAATAGCATCATTAGTTTAAATTTTCAATAATAGCACAAATTTAAGATTAAAATGCACTAAAACTATATTTTAATAGAAAAAAATTATATCCTAAATTGGAAATAATAAACCCAAATACAATACTTTAAGTTTATGTATAATTTATTTAGAATAAATAAGTATTTGTGCTATTTTGGGGAATTTAATTTTATGATGCTAGATTTGGAAAAAAACTTTAAAAGGTGCTATTTTAGGGTATTACTCTTTAATAATATTTTTTGGTTAGTTTAATAAAAATATATTGTTTTTCTAACCAAATTAATAACAATGATATATATTGTAACTATTTTATTAATTTAAACTCATTTACATATTTATTTGAGACTTATTATGGTGATTGCACGAGATTATGGTATTTTTTTAATAACACATTAAAGTATGATTATTTTTTAAAAATATTCTACGAATAATATATTAGAGATAAGTATATTTTGAGTCAAAAAAAAAAAAATTTTAATCAGCTATGCATTGGATAGAAGTCAATGATAAACAGAGATGTGGATAGCCACTAAAATTTAAAATTTTCAACTCAAAATAGTGATGAAAATGGCATAATTATTCATTTATATCATATGAGAAATAATCGAAATTGGGTTGAAGAAACATTGCTTTATTGCAAGAGATTGAAGAACTGAAAGGCACGCCAAAACAAAATGGAAGACGATATTCAGATTCAAAGCAACATAAATCAAACCGATGAAGCTTATACATATATAGCTTCTTCTTCAAATCGTTTCATGTTCCACATTAGCAGGAGAAATCGATGCGAAATAAGCTCCAAGAGAGTTAAGAATTTTGCCAGAAGATCCATGAAACCCAATGATCTTCTTACCTTCAACTTCAAGCTTAAACTTGGTACCAAGCTTATATCCCATGAGTGCAGAAGTTCTGATGTTGGTTTTGATCACAAGTCCTTGTATCGCACCTTCGTCAAAGTAACACTTAATAGATAGGATATGTTCATCAATGGTATGGTTAAGCTCAAACTGCAAAACATATATATCCACATATAAAAATATTCCTTAGAACTTATTGGGTTTTGTCCGGATGAGAAATCGAACAAGAACAATAAGAAAATATAAGGTTTGATCAAGTCATGATTCAAAGAGGAAACTTTTTGGGAGATATAGAAAAAGATGAAAGGAGAGAAAAAAAAGTCAAACACAAACCTACCAAATATATTGGTACAAACGATCTAACAGATTCAAAGATCGCATCAAGCAAAGAGAGTTTGAGAACGTACACATTCGGTGAAACTTTGACCCGAACCACCATGGATTGGTCCAGCTTTAGGTTGTCCATTTTTGACATAGTCGAACTTGATGGATTCTATACCTTCAGAACCCTCACGTATATAGATCTGCGACACACCTTCATGATCGGCTCCATCATCCCATTCCTTGCCTCCGTTTCGGCCTTTAGCTTCCAACTTTTGGGCCATTAGGAACCGATTCGAATCGATAATACCAAAAGGAAAATATATTTGGTTTTGTTTTTCTATAACTCACATCAATAAATAAACTTTGAGATGATGACGACTCGTTGAGCGAAATTCAAACCAATATATATTACAAATAACAAGACATGTTATCATGATCTTGAATTTCATAATTTATATAAATATAATATTTTAAATAATAATGTTATTTGTTTCGTAGCTATAGAAAACTGCGACTGCGTCATGCGGTGAAACGGTGTTCGTTTGCATGTCGTAACTTATTGCGGTCAAACACTGTAGTCAACCACAGTAATCGGTGATATAAAATTTTAACCGCTGTTGAGTTTTAATTTTGCGGTCAAAAAATTACGATAGAACATGTAAACGACAAAAATAATCTTATTTTAAATGATTAATTACACATAAAAACCTAAGACTAAAATATGATCAGCCGCGCAATTGCCAAACGAACAAACCTGCGGCGATAATTTGCGATCAACCGTGCGATTGTCAAACGAACAAAACTATGGCAACAACATGCAATCAGACGCTGCAATAATAAAACGAACAAAAATACTGGAATATCTAACCACCGCATATCGCTACTATGTGACAGACAAACAAACAGGGCAATTATATATATTTTAATCTATTATTAAGATAACATGACTATATAATATATTTTGACGAGCGAAGCTAGAGTCATTTTAAACAGTTGTACAAAACCCAAAGCTATTATTAAATATTGCCCATGAGCTTATTATACATAAGAGCATGAATCTCCCTCTTTCTCTATGACTATCAAAGGTCACTTGTTTGGTACTTTGGCTTCAAAGGTTTTTTGGTATTTCACACGACTTGCTTTTACTAAGGTCTTGTGTAACGCTTCCGACCACCCCGACAATAGGAGCTGACTATACTAACTATTTATAAACAAACTATTTGTATATGAACCTTTTATATGGTCTATTTATAATGTTGAAAGCCCTTTTTTAAGAGAATCGTTGGTCAAACCAATTTTGGATTCTAAGACTACAGTAAAAAAGAATAATTTTTTTAAATAACACTATTTTAAATTTTTATTCCAAATTAACATCATTAATTTATTTTTAATATTAAAACATCTTAAATATATATTTTTAATACAAAAAATAAACTTTAAATAAGGAAAAAAGAACTTAAACATAACTAATTCAGGCTAAATAAATATTTTTACGTAAAAATTTGTGTTATTTTTAAAGTTTTAGCTTTAATATATTAAATTTGGAACAAAAATTTAAAATAGTATTATTTTAGAATATTATTCTATTAAATATCATGAGATTTCGATTCAAAATCAATTGATAGTGAATAAAATGGTAGTTTTATACTATTATAGAAATATCTCAATTTTTAATGTGGAATTTTCACATTCTAATAAATATCTCAATTTTTAATATGGAATTTTCACATTCTAATAAATAATTTCTAATGGTTTGAAAAAGTTGTTTATTAACCATACAAATAGCCCGATTCAAAATTTTAAAATTATCCTAACATCTCGTGGCAATTTCAATTATCCCAAAATTCAATTGTATTCTTCAATCGATTCTATCAAATGAAACAAGCTTTTTCCAACATGAGGGCAATGGAAATGGTTTTAAGAAGAAGAAAACTCATTGCATTGTTGCAAACGACTAAATAAATAAAATGCAAGCGAAGAAACATAGTACAGATTCAAGACATAAAAGCAACTTAATCATGCCGGTGATTAAGATTTTCCATATCAAATCTTATTATTTCAAATTAGTTGGAGAAAGCTTCGTGAAATAAGCTCCAAGAGATTTAAGGTTTTTGTCAAAAGATCCATGAAATCCAATGATCTTCTTGCCTTTGACTTCAAGTGTAAACTTAGTACCAATGTTATTTCCCATGAATGGAGTGGTCGTAATATTGGTTTTGATCACAATTCCATGTATAGCACCCTCGTACAAGTAACACTCAACAGATTGGATATACTCATGATCGTCGATATAAACAAGATCATACTGCAAAGTTTATGTATATGTTAATTCCAACGGATATACAAAGTAACTAAACCAAAACCGAATTTAAACTTACACATTCGGTAAATCTATGATGCAATCGACCATGGATTGTTCCAGCTTCAAGTTTTCCATTCTTGACATAGTCGAACTTGATGGACTCTATGCCTTCACAACCTTCTTGTATAAAGATCTGTGATACACCTTCATGGTCAGCTCCATCATCCCATTCCTTGCCTCCATTTCCACCTTTAGCTTCCAACTTTTCAACCATTGAAAACCTATTTGAACTTGATGCTATATACATAAACTGGAGAGTGTTAATTCATTCAGTAAGATCTACATCACTGATTTTATCACTTAGATCAATATGAACATTACAGAAACCTTCCTACATACTCAGAATGATTCACGAAGCAGAGCGGACATAGCCAAAAGAATAGATCAGTTTGTTTCTTACCCAATGAACCTGGAGAAGAGATGTTTTGCATTTTTCCTAGATTTATAAAAGTGTTGAATTGATCCATGATCAAGCCTGTGCTTCTGAGGGAGTTATTGGTAAATTTTGTTTGAGAAGCATCAAGTCTTCCTTGTGTATTGATTAGTTTGCCTGAATTAGATGCTCGTTTGCCACGTCTTCCTCGAGTATTGGTTGATTTGTTCCTTTGCGGTTCATGCCGTGACTCTGGATAGCCATGAAGTGCATAACAGTCTTCAACATCATGTCCCTTACGACCACAATGAGAACACAAAGAAACGTGTTTGTCTCGACGTTGCTCATCCGACAGGGGCTTAAGTTCATTTGATCGAAGAGCCTTAAATCTCTCCTCTTCTGATACTAGGCAGTATGTTTGGTATAAATTCGGAAGAGGAGCCGTATTAGTGATAATGAAGGCGATCTTTGATTTCAACAAGTCGTCATCAAGTCCTATGAGAAACTGATAAACTCGTTCATCTTCCCTTTCCTTTTTGATATCTTTCGCTGCATCGCAAGAACAAACGACTGTAGATTTGTAACAGTCTAGCTCTAACCAAATATGACAGAGTCGGCTAAAATAATCATCAACGCTTTGGCCATCTTGCTTACAAGCAAAGATGTTTACTTTTAGCTGGTAGATACGAGCCTTGATTCCAAGGGAGAGACGAGATTGGAGAGTATCCCATAATACCTTAGCATTAGCAATAGTTTCAACTGTCGAACGAAGTTTTGGAACAATGGCTTTGAGGATCCAATCCACGATCATGGAGTTTGTTTTGAGCCATATAGTTAGGTCCGGATTGGTCAACGGTTTTGGAATCGAACCATCGATGAACCCAAGCATTTGTTTTGATTGGAGGGAATTACGAATCTCGACAGACCATTCTGCATAGTTATCTCCTTGAAGGAGAACTGAGGAACCGGGAAGATCAATGTTTGTTTCGCTCATAGTTGCCGACGATACAAAGTGTTAAATTTCCACTTGAGCTGTAATGGATATGATGAGTGGTTGGCCCCATTTGATAGTTTTAAAATAAGAAATGGTTGAGTAGGCTAAGAATGAGTGGTTCAAAACTCATGTTAGAATACTAGTTGGGAGTTGATGGACCTAGCACCTAACAAAAACATCAAAGATCAGGCTGTTCGCCCATTAAAGCGGTACGTGAGCTGGGTGATGATTAACTATCTAATTTTCGGAGTATTTATTATCATATGATAATTTATAATTATTTATAAATATAATACAATTTTATATTTAAAATTGTATGAAATATATTAAAACTAATTCATATGATAATTCTTAATTATTTAAAATATAATACAATTTTATATTTAAGATTGAAAACACATTAAAACTAATTTTCGATACAATATGTTATGATTTTTATTTAACTTATCAATATAAGTTAAATTAAAATTTTATATGTTAAAAAATATTGAAAAAATAAAAATAAAAATAAAAATAAATTAAACGGTTATCTATATGGTTAAACATCCGTATAAGTATATTATATAGACATAAAACGGACGTTTATTTGACCGATTTGAATAAAATCACCACTAGATGGTGTCTAGGGCCTAGATGGATGCCTATGCGGCTAAGTGGGGGGTCTATGCGACTGGCAGGTGCCTAGACGGATAGGCGGGTCAGTTTTTGAACCGGAGTCAAAACAATATCAATGAAGATTTTATTCAGTTTATTCTATGTGATATGGGTAAGAGAAATGTTCTTTTCTAAAACTTAAAAAAAAATCAAAATCAAGATAAAATTATGTGAATACTTTTAAATAATAAATTTGTATTGATAGTAGTCTATATAAAAGTTCAATAGATGGAGGGTTTATGATTTTATTTTCTTGGATAAATTAATACTTAAATGGATTAAAAAAACATATATAAATGTATGTTTTCTATCAAATACATGAATAATTGTCTACTTGTCAATTCTCACAATCACTTTTATATCCCAACAAAGGAAAGAATATTTTATAACTTTGCTCTACAATCATGATTATACAGATGGGTGAAAAAAAATCTATAAAGACGAAAAATAATGACTTACTAAAGAAGTTATTACTGACTCTGCATGCCATAAGGTAAGCTTTTCATGATAGTGGTAGAGTTGTTGTTTTGATACGTAATTGGTTGATTTCTATGACTATGAATTCAAACTTGTGAATATTTTATAAAGGAAATAAATGTTGGAAAAGAAACTACTTTTCTCTCCTCTGCTTTAGGGAAAGAGCCAAAACAGCTAGCAATGTCCACTTTTAACTTTCGTGTTTTTATTTCATAAAATATTTCACCATAATATAAACTTTATAAGCATGTTTTAGTGTGTAAATGTTTTTGGAAAATTAAGATTATGTAAGTGATTAATTACCGTTGAAATCATATAATGACATATACATAAAATTCGATATGGATAATATTGCAGATATATGTCTTTGTTTAAGACAACAAAATAGATACAAAAGCAAATTTAAAATTTTATAACAACTAGATTTATATTCACACCATGAATATATGAAAATATTCATAAATTATTTAATATTGTTTATTAGTAAATATAAATTAAATATTTATAGAATTTTAACATTTATTTAAAATTATTTTTAATATTAATTTTTGTATATGTAAATTAAGGAAAAACAATTTTTTTATAAATTTAATAATATTTCTTGTTAGTTTAATAAAATATATTATTTTTTAACCAAATTAATAATAATGACATATATTGTAATTATTATAGTAACTTAAACCTATTTATATATTTACTTGAAATTTACTATAATGATGATAGGTCAGCATGGCATTTCTAATATTTCTATTAATAATATATTAAAATAATATTAATTTTTTAAAATATTTCTCAAATAATATATTATGGATATTATTTTTTCCGAATAGTCCTGATTCATTGTCACTTAACATATGAAGATTGTAGTATGTAATCAAATATATTACAAAATTATTATTGGATTCGTATCGGTTTTTAAATTTATACTAGTTTTATAAATAATATAGTGAATAAAGTGATTCCACTCATCACAATTAGTAACTTAATATGTATACAAACTTTTCTTATATGTTTATTGTTTTCAAATGTTAATTATTTTTAAAGTTACTAGTTATACTTTTGAGTTAATTTAAAAGCTAGAGAGATCTCTTGTTAAATCATTGTAATTGCAACAAATTTTGTGGATCCAGAGATTGATTGGTTACATTTGTTTTAATTAGTTTTGCTTAGGTCCATAATATTTTTTATTCAAAATATCCAATTGTTTCAAGAAATGTGAAATAAAATTCCCCCAAAAATATCATTACATATTTGGCATTTAACCATCAAAGGGGTTTAAGAAAAGAGAGAAGAAACACAATGAAATTTCATACAAATTAGCCAAAATCAATCATCTTTTTCTGCAGATTCAAATTCTTATAAAACTTTTTTATGAAATCATCAGCTGCTTTGTCGACGTGTCCATTAGCCACGTCAGTATTTTCCGGGGTTAATGGAAACGGTGAGTCCGTTACTCTTAATGGTCGCACCAAAGGAGTCCGTCCAAACCCGGGAAAGTAAGGAGACAAAGCCACCGACATATCCACCGGCGTCACGGTTCCTTTGTCTCCTACGCCGTTAAGAAGCTCAAGAACAGCTCTAGCTGCGGCTACGTCATCATCGAGCGTCTGAGGCGTTTGACCACATGCAAAGAGACTATTGTGACTCTTTTTCTTCATGAAAGCAATATTAGGAAAAGGGAAAGAGTAGTTTGGAGTGTTGCTACAGCTAAACTCGTATTCTTGTCGTAGAGGTGCAGTTGCAGCGGCGGATGAAGCGTCTGAATTTGTGGCGGCGGGGACGCGGCGACGGTGGTGGAACATGAGGTTCTTGCCGCGTTTGAGAGTTGCGTTGAAGTCAGCGATGAGTTTATGCTTAGAGACGCCTTTACGGATCATGTACAATAGAAAACGTACGATGTTCCATAGCTTCTTGCTTATTGGTACGTTTTGATCCATCGATCTTTTACTGCCTTTTTTAGTGAGAGAAAAGAGAGATTTGTATTATTGTGTTTTTGGGGTTTAATTACTTGTGAACTAAAGAGAAGATATGTGAGGGATTTATAAAGGAAGAAACAGAGAAAGAGAGGTGGTAAAACGTGCAAGAATATACAAAGATTATAATGACAAAAGCAAAAGCTTATTAGAGTATAATTATTGAATCCATGTCACTTTAAAAGAATTACTATGGATAAATTATATATTTTATGAATTTATTATGAGCATTAGTTTGTGAAAGATGAAGATGCAAGAAAATCGCATTAACAAGAAATTGAAAATAAATATCAAGAGTATGTCATATCTACACAAGACTCTATATTGATGAAGAAACTTCCGAGATTAAAGTGGAGGTATTGTGTATTTAAGAAGATATTTGAAAAAACGAGGGTTTTATCGAAATAGAGAGTGAGCGAACAAGGTGTGCGGTATTGAAGTTTTCTGAGTGAAACAATCGGGTTCTGGGTGAGTGTTTTTCTGCTTTGTATCAATCAGATAAATAGTTAACTATTTTGTTATGATTAGATCAAAGCATGTGAGAAAGAGACATTTTGAATATACTAAAAAATCTATTTTGAGCACAATTTTGTTGTGAGATTGTGGGTAAAACTGAATTTAATGTAATTGTAATATTTGTTTAACAAGATTTTTTAAAAATATATTCCAATATTTTGTGTTTTTAGCGGAATATTTTTACACTTATGGAATTTTTTTAGTGTACTCTTAGGATGATAGTTAATGAAATCAACATACCTATATGTTAATTGATATTGAAATAAGGTTATTAAAACAAGTGTATAATCACACAAAAATTGTTAAAAACAAATTTTTATCACTGAATCACAACCGATCGTGCCAATAATCCAATATTTTCATACGAAGATTTAATATTTTTATACGATAGAAAATACAATCAAACTCCACACTTCTAAAACGAACATAGAGATGATGTAATCAACACCCCCGCTTAATTTTCCCGTTTTATAAAGATTTAATTTAATATAAGAATATTATCATTGCATATTCCACTCAAATCATGGAAAAGGAGAAACCAAAATACATGATGGTACTTTAATTTATTTGAAAACAACCCTATGTTTTATTTTATTTTTGAAAATGAACTCTTCTTTTTTATGGAAAAGCCAATGATATCTTTAGTAAAAATATCCAAAATAAAACATAAGTTTAATTTGGTTTGGACTCTTTTCGGTTGTGGTTCTGATTTTGTTTTGGTCTGAATTCGAGTTTTAGTGAAATACATCTTAATATTTTTTTTAAACTGTATATCGATTTCTTGTTTATTTGATTTTCAGTTTTGGAATTTTAAAAATGAGTCCTTTCAATTTGTATTTAAATAATTCAATTTTGAATCGGTTATTTCAATTTGGTATAGATCGGATCAATTAATCCGAATTGAATTAACTCCAGATAATTTCTTTACTATTTGTATTTTGGTTCGATCTAACCGTTGAAGTTTAATATATTTTTAATCCATAATACAGATTCGTTGAACCAAATTTCCAGCTCGGCCAAAGATAATTCATATAAAGTAAACCCACGTTAGCTTGATTCCATTTTTCAGTTTAAATCTCATGCTTATCCTAAATTCAATTTTTTCTAATATATTATTTAAAAAATATTTTTTAAAAATATATATTATTGATTAAAATATCATAACATATTATCATCACAGTAAATTTCAAATAAATATATAAATAGTATTAAATTAGTAAAATAATTATAATATATTATATTATTATTAATTTAGTTAGAAAATTAATATATATTATTAAACTAACCAAAAATACTATTAAATTCTTTTATTTTTATTTCCTTACTTTATATATACAAAATTAATATTAAAAATAATTTTAAATAAAAATTAAAATTATATAAATATTTTATTTATATTTATTAATAAACAATATTATATAATTTATAAATATTTTTCTGTTTAAATCTCAATTTTGTTTAAATCTCAATTTTATCCACTAAGATAGTCATTATTGAGTGTAATGATTGCCACAAATTTAAGGAAATGAAAAAAAGAGATAAATTGTGTTGATGAACACAATTATTTTGTAAAGTTGTCCAATAAAAGTTTTAGAAAGCTAAATACACTAATAATTAGAAAAGACAAAGATCATAATCATCACATATTCAAATACAAAGCAAACATTTCACGAGTTTTTCAAACAAACTACTGTTTTGAATGTTCCAACAGCAACAATAAGAAACAACAACATAAGTCGTTTTACAATACAACCAAAACGCCAAAAGTGTTATAAAAATATTTAGAGAGATAAAATTAAATTTATAACTTTATTACTCATGAGAAAGAGAGGAGTGAAGTGCATTTACAAATAATGCTAAGCATTATATTTATAGGAGAAATAAGTCGGCAAACGAAGACGAAGAGATAATCAAAGAAGAAATCAGACAGACGTCACATACGTCTTTGCTGACTGTTGACTTTTTCAACACTCCTCCTTGATTATCTATTATTATCGAAGTATTACGTACTACCTCGTTAAAAACCTTATCATGTAAAAACTCAATGGGATAAAAATCATGATAAGGGAAAAAGAGTACAGATACGTAATCTTTCCTTCAAAAAGATATATATAAATCCCTTTATATATCTCGTAAATGACGCATTCCAATATTCTGAACATGCTTTTTGAACATTGTTGTAGGAAGCGCCTTTGTGAACAGATCTGCTGCATTGTCGATTGAGCGAATATACTCAATATTGACTACTTGATTTTTTACAAGCTCTTGAGTATATGAGAAAATTTTTGGTGGGATATGTTTCGTCCTATCGCTCTTGATAGAACCTTCCTTAAGTTGAGCGACACATGCAGCATTATCCTCTAACAATTTTGTTGGTTCTTTATTTGTATTGATTCCACTAGCTTCTTGTATATGATGAGTCATGTACTTGAGTCATACACATTCTCTACATGCCTCATTGAGTACGATAATTTTTGCATGACTTGAGGAAGTGGCAACCAATGTCTGTTTTTGTGAACGCCACGAGATCGCAGTACCTCCTAATGTAAAAATGTATCCGGTTTACGATCGAGCTTTATGCGGATCTGATAAATATCCTGCATCTGTAAAACCAACTAGACCAAACAAAGAATTTTTGGGATAATATAATCCCAAGTCAATTATACTTTGAAGATAACGGAATATACGGAATATTTGTTTTATTCCAGTCCAATGTCTTCGCGTAAGGACTGAATTATACCTTGCAAGTAAGTTAGTAGCAAAAGCAATATCTGGTCAAGTACAATTAGCAAAATACATCAGCGCACCAATAGCGCTCATATAAAGTATTTCACAACCTAAAATTTCCTCGTTATCCTCACAAGGTCAAAATGGATCCTTATCAACAATAAGTGATTTATTGACCATTGGAATACTCAAAGGATTTGCTTTATCCATATTAAAGCGTTTTAATACCCTTTTGGTATAATTTGATTGATGGACAAATATTCCATCTTTAAGATGCTCTATTTGAAGCCCGAGACAAAACTTTGTCTTACCAAGGTCTTTCATTTCAAACTGTTCTCTCATATGGGTTCGTGCATCATGAACTTCCTTTTGAGTTCCAATAATGTTCAGATCATCAACATATATAGCGATAATAACAAATCCTAATGAGAATTTCTTGATAAACACGCAAAGACATATCGCATTGTTGATATATTCTTTTTTCAATAAATATTCGTTTAAGCGATTATATCACATGCATCCGGATTGTTTTAATCTGTAAAGTGATCGCTGTAATTTGACCGAACAAATATCCTTTGATTTTTCCGAGATCTTGGATCCTTATGGGATTTTAAATCCATCGGGGATTTTCATATATATATGTCACTATCAAGTGATCCATATAGATATGCAACCATGACATCCATAAGGTACATCTCTAAATTTTTGGATGTTGTTATACTAAACGTAATTGCATTCATAACCGGGAAATATGTTTCATCATAATCAATTCTTGGTCTTTGAGAGAAACCTTGTGCCACAAGTCGTGCTTTATATCTTGTGATCTCGTTTTCTTCATTTTGTTTTCTCACGAAAACTCATTTGTATCGGACATGCATTACATCTTCTGGTGTAATGATAACATGTCCGAATATATTTCTTTTATTGAGAGAGAGTAATTCATCTTTCATGGGCTTTTGCCATTTCTCCCAATCGGGTCTCGCCCGATATTCTGATAATGATCTCGTGTCCAGATCATTATATTCATCATCAATTTCTTTAGATATAGAAAATGAAAATGTTCCATCCACATCTTCTATTTCATTTCTAACCCAGATTTTTCCATCTTGGGTATAATTAATGGATGTTTCATAATTTTCTATATCATGTTCTTCCTCAAGAAGATTTTCATCATCAGATTTTTCAATAACCTTCTCATTTTCTTGAATATCTGCATAATGTAATACTTTTGGGAGATCTTTACTGATTCTTCCCAATTTCTTTTTCTTTCGGGGATTTTTATCTTTAGAGCCCATCGGTCTCCCCCTTTTCAATTGAACTTTTGGGTCATTTATTTTATTTCCATCAAATGGTTTCTTTGGAACATCAATTCTTGATGGAGCATTTGCAGCGGGTATATACGATTTTGTCACCTTTTTCGTATCTGTGAACACATCTGGTAATTCATTTGCCATATTCTATAAATGTATAATTTTCTGAACTTCCAGCTCACGTTGATTTGTAGGGGGGTCAAGGTGTATCAAATTTCGTGTACACCATGTAACATGTTTTGATGTTTCTTTAATTTCTCCCCTTAACGCTGGAAATTCATCTTCATTAAAATGGCAATCGGAAAAATGTGTCGTAAACATATCACCAGTTCGAGGTTCAAGATATCGAATTATACTTGGTGATGTATACCCAATATATATTCTCATTCTCCTTTGTGGTCCCATTTTTATTCTTTGTGGTGGGGCTATTGGGACATAAACCACGCACCCAAAAACTCGAAGATGGGAAACATTTGGCTGGTGACGAGATGTCAACTCCAATGGGGAATATTTATTATACGTACTTGGTCTAATTTGGACCAATGCAGCTGCATGCAGTATAGCATGACCCCATACAGAAATTGGGAGATTTGTTCTCAATATTAACGGTCTTGCAATCAATTGCAACCGTTTAATCAAACTTTCGGCCATCCTATTTTGTGTATGCACATGGGACACTGGATGTTCAACATCAATCTCCATTGACATACAATAATTATCAAAAGCTTGTGAAGTGAATTCACCAGCATTATCAACCTTGGCTTTCTTTATGACATGATCAGGAAATTGTGATTTCAATCTGATTATTTGGGTAATGAATTTTGCGAAAGCCGTATTTCTTGTTGTTAAAAGACAAACATATGACCATCTACTTGATGCGTCAATCAATACTATAAAGTATCGAAACGGCCCACACGGTGGATGAATAGGTCCACATATGTCACCATGTATTCTCTCTAAGAATACTGGAGATTCATTCCCAACTTTAGTTATTGATGGTCGTGTTATGAGTTTTCCTTGAGAACATTCTTTACATGAAAACTCTCCCAATTGAAAAATCTTCTTATTTTTCAATGGGTGACCATTGCAATTTTGCACAATTCTCCTTATCATAATTGATCCACGATGGCCTAATCTTTCATGCCAGACTTTAAAAATACTAGTAAACTTCTGGTTTACTATAGCATATGATTCAACTATGCTTATCTTTGTATAATATAATCCAAAGGATAACATTGACAAATTTTCTAATATATGTTTCCTTTCAGATATAATGCAAAGATATTCAACATTATTTTTACTCATAGTCTCTACATGATATCCATTTTTACGGATATCTTTGAAACTTAACAAGTTTCTATGAGACTTAGGAGAATATAATGCATTATTTATTTCAAATTTCGTACTTTTTGGCATCGAAAAACTGGCTTCTCCAGAGTCCAGTGTTATCTTTGCATTTCCTGATATAGTACTCACGCTTCCAGCGGAGTCACTTAAATCAAGACAGGAGAAATATCCTCTATCTTTAAGTATAATATGTGTTGTAGCACTATCTGCTAGACAGATATCTTCTTTATTAATTCCAATTTGTGATATTTTTTGTGTCATAATTTATAGAGATGCATTAATAGTTTAAAGTAAAACATATTTCATAAAGTACTAAAACCATCGTTAAGTTTTGTTACACAAACATATTATACATGTCTTATTACCAGCTTTTCATTTCTCATCGATCATAATCGCTTTAATCCTCGTTGATACTTTCGGGATCAACAAGAAAATCTGCGATATCGAGATGAGTATCATCATTTAGACCACCAAAGGAAGGTCTAACTTTATCATCGGCGAAATTGGTTTCAACATTATTACTCTTGGGCTTTATTGAATCTTGATACAGATCGACGAAATATTTGGGCATACGACATATACGTCCCCAATGCCCTTTCATGCCGCATCTGTAACAAGCGTTCTCGGTCGGTTTTCTTATTGTCCGACCACCCTCATTTATTTAAAAATTCTTATTTTTTCCAATGTTAAAACCCCTTCCTTGTTCACGTCCACGACCTCGACCATGACCTCTACTATGGCTTTTGCCGCGTATACATCCTCGTCCTTGATAATTATTATTATTACTGGACGCTACCACATTCACTTCTAGGAATGGAGCCGATCCAACTGAATGAGATTGATGATTTAACATCACGAGATCGTTATTTTGCTCTGCTACAAGGAGGACTTGCATCAACTCCGAGTAGCGAATATATCCTTTAGTCCGATATTGCTCTTGTAGGACTACATTTCCAGAATGGAATTTGGAGAACGTTTTTTCAATCATATCATAATCGCTCATTTTATCACCACATAACATCATTCTAGAAGTAATTCTGAACAACGCGGAATTATATTCACCAATACTTTTATAGTCCATAAATCGGAGGTATAGCCAATCATATCGAGTCTTAGGTAAGATCACAAGTTTCTGATGATCAAACCTATCTCTTAATGATTGCCAAAGATCCGCAGGATCTTCTTTTGTGATATATTCATTTTTTAACGTATCGTGGAGATGGTGGCATAAAAACACCATGGCCTTAGCCTTATTCTCATCTGACATCGTTTCCGATGGATCGATGGCTTTAAGAAGGCCATTCGATCTCAGATGCATCTTTGCATCTGATGCCCAAGTCATATAATTTTTTCTAGATACATCGAGGGCAATGATATCAAGCTTTGCCAAGTTTGACATGATATCTATATAATAATTAAATCAATTGTTATAACATTTTAAGTATCATCTTAAAAGTTGTTAATGATAATAAAAGCATGTGCATATAATAAAATAAATAAATAAATAAACATCTTAGGAGGTAAGACCGTCCATGTGATTGAAGAGGTAACGCCTACCATATTATTTCGAGGAGGCAGTGCCTACCACTCATTAAGGAGGAGACATAATCTACCACTCCATAAATAATTAAATTGATATAATAAAATAAAGTAAATAATCTCACATGAGGAGGTATAACCTACCACTCCATAAATAATATCGCAGGAGGAGGTATAACCTACCACTCCATAATATCGCGGGAAGAGGTATAACCAATCACTCCATAAATAATATCGTGGGAGGAGGTATAACCTACCACTCCATAAATAATTAAATTAACATAATAAAATAAAGTAAATAATATCACGGAAGGAGCTATAACCTACCACTCCATAAATAATATCGCGGGAGGAAGTATAACCTACCACTCCATAATATCGTGGGAGGAGGTACAACCTACCACTCCATAAATAATATCGTGGGAGGAGGTATAACCTACCACTCCATAAATAATATCGTGGGAGGAAGTATAACCTACCACTCCATAAATAATTAAATTGACATAATAAAATAAAGTAAATAATCTCACGGGAGGAGGTATAACCTACCACTCCATAAATAATATCGCGGGATGAGGTATAACCTACCACTCCATAATATCGCGGGAGGTATAACCTACCACTCCATAATATCGCGGGAGGAGGTATAACCTACCACTCTATAAATAATATCGTGTGAGGAGGTATAACCTACCACTCCATAAATAATTAAATTGACATAATAAAGTAAATAATATCACGAGAGGAGTTATAACTTACCACTCTATAAATAATATCGCGGGAGGAGTTATAACCTACCACTCCATAATATTGCAGGAGGAGGTATAACCTACCACTCCATAAATAATATCGTGGGAGGAGGTATAACCTACCACTTCATAACTAATTAAATTGACATAATAAAATAAAGTAAATAATCTCACAGGAGGAGGTATAACCTACCACTCCATAAATAATATCGCGGGAGGAGGTATAACCTACTACTCCATAATATCGCGGGAGGAGGTATAACCTAACACTTCATAAATAATATCGTGGGAGGAGGTATAACCTACCACTCCATAAATAATATCGTGGGAGGAGATATAACCTACCACTCCATAAATAATTAAATTGACATAATAAAATAAAATAAATAATATCACGGGAGGAGGTATAACCTACCACTCCATAAATAATATCGCGGGAGGAGGTATAACCTACCACTCTATAATATTGCGGGAGGAGGTATAACCTACTACTCCATAAATAATAACGCATGAGAAGATATAACCTACTACTCCATAAATAATAATACAGGAGGATGTATAACCTACTACTCCTTAAATAATAAGGTATGAGGAGGTATAACCTATCATTCCTTAAATAATTAGATTGACATAATAAAATAAATGAACTTTTACCTGGACGGTATAACAACGCAGTATTAAACTGGTATTTGAAGAGATGATTGTGCTGATAACGTGTTATGAAAAATATCTAGAGAGATAAAATTAAACTTATAATTTTATTACTCAGGAGAGAGAGGAGTGAAGTGCATTTACAAATGATACTAAACATCATATTTATAGGAGAAGTAAATCGATAAACGAAAACGAAGAGATAATAAAAAAAAAATCAGGCGCTGATTGTCATTATTGAGTGTAATGATTGCCACAAATTTAAAGAAATGTTCCTTCATCATGAACTTCCTTTTGAGTTCCAATAATGTTCAGATCATCAACATATATAGCGATAATAACAAATCCTAATGAGAATTTCTTGATAAACACGCAAAGACATATCGCATTGTTGATATATTCTTTTTTCAATAAATATTCGTTTAAGCGATTATATCACATGCATCCGGATTGTTTTAATCTGTAAAGTGATCGCTGTAATTTGACCGAACAAATATCCTTTGATTTTTCCGAGATCTTGGATCCTTATGGGATTTTAAATCCATCGGGGATTTTCATATATATATATGTCACTATCAAGTGATCCATATAGATATGCAACCATGACATCCATAAGGTACATCTCTAAATTTTTGGATGTTGTTATACTAAACGTAATTGCATTCATAACCGGGAAATATGTTTCATCATAATCAATTCTTGGTCTTTGAGAGAAACCTTGTGCCACAAGTCGTGCTTTATATCTTGTGATCTCGTTTTCTTCATTTTGTTTTCTCACGAAAACTCATTTGTATCGGACATGCATTACATCTTCTGGTGTAATGATAACATGTCCGAATATATTTCTTTTATTGAGAGAGAGTAATTCATCTTTCATGGGCTTTTGCCATTTCTCCCAATCGGGTCTCGCCCGATATTCTGATAATGATCTCGTGTCCAGATCATTATATTCATCATCAATTTCTTTAGATATAGAAAATGAAAATGTTCCATCCACATCTTCTATTTCATTTCTAACCCAGATTTTTCCATCTTGGGTATAATTAATGGATGTTTCATAATTTTCTATATCATGTTCTTCCTCAAGAAGATTTTCATCATCAGATTTTTCAATAACCTTCTCATTTTCTTGAATATCTGCATAATGTAATACTTTTGGGAGATCTTTACTGATTCTTCCCAATTTCTTTTTCTTTCGGGGATTTTTATCTTTAGAGCCCATCGGTCTCCCCCTTTTCAATTGAACTTTTGGGTCATTTATTTTATTTCCATCAAATGGTTTCTTTGGAACATCAATTCTTGATGGAGCATTTGCAGCGGGTATATACGATTTTGTCACCTTTTTCGTATCTGTGAACACATCTGGTAATTCATTTGCCATATTCTATAAATGTATAATTTTCTGAACTTCCAGCTCACGTTGATTTGTAGGGGGGTCAAGGTGTATCAAATTTCGTGTACACCATGTAACATGTTTTGATGTTTCTTTAATTTCTCCCCTTAACGCTGGAAATTCATCTTCATTAAAATGGCAATCGGAAAAATGTGTCGTAAACATATCACCAGTTCGAGGTTCAAGATATCGAATTATACTTGGTGATGTATACCCAATATATATTCTCATTCTCCTTTGTGGTCCCATTTTTATTCTTTGTGGTGGGGCTATTGGGACATAAACCACGCACCCAAAAACTCGAAGATGGGAAACATTTGGCTGGTGACGAGATGTCAACTCCAATGGGGAATATTTATTATACGTACTTGGTCTAATTTGGACCAATGCAGCTGCATGCAGTATAGCATGACCCCATACAGAAATTGGGAGATTTGTTCTCAATATTAACGGTCTTGCAATCAATTGCAACCGTTTAATCAAACTTTCGGCCATCCTATTTTGTGTATGCACATGGGACACTGGATGTTCAACATCAATCTCCATTGACATACAATAATTATCAAAAGCTTGTGAAGTGAATTCACCAGCATTATCAACCTTGGCTTTCTTTATGACATGATCAGGAAATTGTGATTTCAATCTGATTATTTGGGTAATGAATTTTGCGAAAGCCGTATTTCTTGTTGTTAAAAGACAAACATATGACCATCTACTTGATGCGTCAATCAATACTATAAAGTATCGAAACGGCCCACACGGTGGATGAATAGGTCCACATATGTCACCATGTATTCTCTCTAAGAATACTGGAGATTCATTCCCAACTTTAGTTATTGATGGTCGTGTTATGAGTTTTCCTTGAGAACATTCTTTACATGAAAACTCTCCCAATTGAAAAATCTTCTTATTTTTCAATGGGTGACCATTGCAATTTTGCACAATTCTCCTTATCATAATTGATCCACGATGGCCTAATCTTTCATGCCAGACTTTAAAAATACTAGTAAACTTCTGGTTTACTATAGCATATGATTCAACTATGCTTATCTTTGTATAATATAATCCAAAGGATAACATTGACAAATTTTCTAATATATGTTTCCTTTCAGATATAATGCAAAGATATTCAACATTATTTTTACTCATAGTCTCTACATGATATCCATTTTTACGGATATCTTTGAAACTTAACAAGTTTCTATGAGACTTAGGAGAATATAATGCATTATTTATTTCAAATTTCGTACTTTTTGGCATCGAAAAACTGGCTTCTCCAGAGTCCAGTGTTATCTTTGCATTTCCTGATATAGTACTCACGCTTCCAGCGGAGTCACTTAAATCAAGACAGGAGAAATATCCTCTATCTTTAAGTATAATATGTGTTGTAGCACTATCTGCTAGACAGATATCTCCTTTATTAATTCCAATTTGTGATATTTTTTGTGTCATAATTTATAGAGATGCATTAATAGTTTAAAGCAAAACATATTTCATAAAGTACTAAAACCATCGTTAAGTTTTGTTACACAAACATATTATACATGTCTTATTACCAGCTTTTCATTTCTCATCGATCATAATCGCTTTAATCCTCGTTGATACTTTCGGGATCAACAAGAAAATCTGCGATATCGAGATGAGTATCATCATTTAGACCACCAAAGGAAGGTCTAACTTTATCATCGGCGAAATTGGTTTCAACATTATTACTCTTGGGCTTTATTGAATCTTGATACAGATCGACGAAATATTTGGGCATACGACATATACGTCCCCAATGCCCTTTCATGCCGCATCTGTAACAAGCGTTCTCGGTCGGTTTTCTTATTGTCCGACCACCCTCATTTATTTAAAAATTCTTATTTTTTCCAATGTTAAAACCCCTTCCTTGTTCACGTCCACGACCTCGACCATGACCTCTACTATGGCTTTTGCCGCGTATACATCCTCGTCCTTGATAATTATTATTATTACTGGACGCTACCACATTCACTTCTAGGAATGGAGCCGATCCAACTGAATGAGATTGATGATTTAACATCACGAGATCGTTATTTTGCTCTGCTACAAGGAGGACTTGCATCAACTCCGAGTAGCGAATATATCCTTTAGTCCGATATTGCTCTTGTAGGACTACATTTCCAGAATGGAATTTGGAGAACGTTTTTTCAATCATATCATAATCGCTCATTTTATCACCACATAACATCATTCTAGAAGTAATTCTGAACAACGCGGAATTATATTCACCAATACTTTTATAGTCCATAAATCGGAGGTATAGCCAATCATATCGAGTCTTAGGTAAGATCACAAGTTTCTGATGATCAAACCTATCTCTTAATGATTGCCAAAGATCCGCAGGATCTTCTTTTGTGATATATTCATTTTTTAACGTATCGTGGAGATGGTGGCATAAAAACACCATGGCCTTAGCCTTATTCTCATCTGACATCGTTTCCGATGGATCGATGGCTTTAAGAAGGCCATTCGATCTCAGATGCATCTTTGCATCTGATGCCCAAGTCATATAATTTTTTCTAGATACATCGAGGGCAATGATATCAAGCTTTGCCAAGTTTGACATGATATCTATATAATAATTAAATCAATTGTTATAACATTTTAAGTATCATCTTAAAAGTTGTTAATGATAATAAAAGCATGTGCATATAATAAAATAAATAAATAAATAAACATCTTAGGAGGTAAGACCGTCCATGTGATTGAAGAGGTAACGCCTACCATATTATTTCGAGGAGGCAGTGCCTACCACTCATTAAGGAGGAGACATAATCTACCACTCCATAAATAATTAAATTGATATAATAAAATAAAGTAAATAATCTCACAGGAGGAGGTATAACCTACCACTCCATAAATAATATCGCAGGAGGAGGTATAACCTACCACTCCATAATATCGCGGGAAGAGGTATAACCAACCACTCCATAAATAATATCG
The DNA here is from genome assembly GCA_018901935.1 of Pugionium cornutum. Classification (NCBI taxonomy): domain Eukaryota; kingdom Viridiplantae; phylum Streptophyta; class Magnoliopsida; order Brassicales; family Brassicaceae; genus Pugionium; species Pugionium cornutum. The sequence continues at coordinate 24,105,688 of CM032156.1, read as the reverse complement.
TGGGAGGAGGTATAACCTACCACTCCATAAATAATTAAATTAACATAATAAAATAAAGTAAATAATATCACGGAAGGAGCTATAACCTACCACTCCATAAATAATATCGCGGGAGGAAGTATAACCTACCACTCCATAATATCGTGGGAGGAGGTACAACCTACCACTCCATAAATAATATCGTGGGAGGAGGTATAACCTACCACTCCATAAATAATATCGTGGGAGGAAGTATAACCTACCACTCCATAAATAATTAAATTGACATAATAAAATAAAGTAAATAATCTCACGGGAGGAGGTATAACCTACCACTCCATAAATAATATCGCGGGATGAGGTATAACCTACCACTCCATAATATCGCGGGAGGTATAACCTACCACTCCATAATATCGCGGGAGGAGGTATAACCTACCACTCTATAAATAATATCGTGTGAGGAGGTATAACCTACCACTCCATAAATAATTAAATTGACATAATAAAGTAAATAATATCACGAGAGGAGTTATAACTTACCACTCTATAAATAATATCGCGGGAGGAGTTATAACCTACCACTCCATAATATTGCAGGAGGAGGTATAACCTACCACTCCATAAATAATATCGTGGGAGGAGGTATAACCTACCACTTCATAACTAATTAAATTGACATAATAAAATAAAGTAAATAATCTCACAGGAGGAGGTATAACCTACCACTCCATAAATAATATCGCGGGAGGAGGTATAACCTACTACTCCATAATATCGCGGGAGGAGGTATAACCTAACACTTCATAAATAATATCGTGGGAGGAGGTATAACCTACCACTCCATAAATAATATCGTGGGAGGAGATATAACCTACCACTCCATAAATAATTAAATTGACATAATAAAATAAAATAAATAATATCACGGGAGGAGGTATAACCTACCACTCCATAAATAATATCGCGGGAGGAGGTATAACCTACCACTCTATAATATTGCGGGAGGAGGTATAACCTACTACTCCATAAATAATAACGCATGAGGAGATATAACCTACTACTCCATAAATAATAATACAGGAGGATGTATAACCTACTACTCCTTAAATAATAAGGTAGGAGGAGGTATAACCTATCATTCCTTAAATAATTAGATTGACATAATAAAATAAATGAACTTTTACCTGGACGGTATAACAACGCAGTATTAAACTGGTATTTGAAGAGATGATTGTGCTGATAACGTGTTATGAAAAATATCTAGAGAGATAAAATTAAACTTATAACTTTATTACTCAGGAGAGAGAGGAGTGAAGTGCATTTACAAATGATACTAAACATCATATTTATAGGAGAAGTAAATCGATAAACGAAAACGAAGAGATAATAAAAAAAAAATCAGGCGCTGATTGTCATTATTGAGTGTAATGATTGCCACAAATTTAAAGAAATGAGAAAAAGAGATAAATTGTGTTGATGAACACAGTTATTTTGTAAAGTTGTCCAATAAAAGTTTTAGAAAGCTAAATGCACTAATAATTAGAAAAGACAAAGATCATAATCATCACACATATTCAAATACAAAGCAAACATTTCAGGAGTTTTTCAAACAAACTACTGTTTTGAATGTTCCACCAGCAACAATAAGAAACACCAACATAAGTCGTTTTACAATACAACCAAAACGCCAAAAGTTTCATTTTGTTTTAAAGAAAAACACATTAAACTCTCAAACAAAGGACCAATTGATGAACACAAAGCAGATACAATGAGCATTCTCTTCTTCATTCAGTACTTTCCAAGCAACTGCTCTCTCATATGAAACTGGTCTCCCCATACTTGAGAGACATATCCCACCTTGAAGACACGCAAAACCCTAAAGCAAAGATCCCAGAAAGTCGTTAAAATCCAATAAATCCAGTAAGAATGAAGAACAGAGAATGTTAATGAAACCTGTTGCATGATCTGTGGGAACTCAGAGCAAAGAATCTTTCTTCCATTGTCATCAAATATTTTCTCTAAAGAGATATCTTGAAGAGCAACTAAGGTAGTCTCTAGCATGTCGAGTCCGGCTTGGTTTGCAAACGTGAAGACGGGCAAGGCCTAACCAAGCACAAATATCCAGAAACGGTTAATATACATCCTTGAGTTAACATTCTCATGTGTTTGATGTTGAGTTTACCTTCATTGAGCAACAGATTATAGCATCTGTATGATGCCAAAGGTTCTTGAGAATGGATTCATTGCTTTCGCTGTTTGATTTAAGTAGCTCAACACCCATGTAGCACCTATTTTTTCAGCAGGAAAAATGAATCATCTTTAACAACTACGCATTGTTGGTTTGGTACAACATATTTGATTTATACCTGTAACTCTGGCAGATCCAACGAGCAAGTGTTTGGGCTTCAGGAGTGCCCAAAGGAGTGCGAAGACCGACTTGTGAACTGATATGAGACGGAGACAGAGCTAATGCAACTCTCTGAACTGATGATATGATACCACGAACATACTGCCTCGCCATTGATGCTACATGTTCTTGCATATGGCTCTCGATACCAAATTCAAATGCTATTGTCATGACAGATCTTGCACATGCAGAGTTTCCTGACTGATCAGTTGAGGCTTTTGTTGTTCCGGCTGAACCAATCTCCAGTGCCGATGCAAGATCCAAGGTTCGGTTTGGACTTGATACTTCCTGCTTTTATGTTCAAGAAAAGCTTTAAGAGCCTGAAAACCGGAAAAAAGAAACGTATATGGAAACATATTATCTTGTAACCTTTGCAGAATCAAGGGGGATAATACGAAAACCAGATGGAAGCAGAGGTGCATCATCAGCAAAAGAAGCATCTATTGGAGCAAATATAAGTTCAGTGCAGGTTCCTATAGCACTTTCATCCATTCCGCTACAAAGCTAATCACAAGAAACATGCGTTCAGGTATTAGGGATCTACATTAAAACTTATCAGAGGAGACAATGTTGAGTACTTACTTGAAGAAGAAAGATATCTCTTGGAACGATAGCATCTTCAGGGGAATGACCAAGACCTTCCAACTTGATGACTTCCATGAACTTATAACAAAAAAACACCAACCATTACTTCACCCTAAAAGATGGAGACAAAAGAAAACAATTAAAGGCACAAAAGAAACTTGAACTGACCTCTTCATGCTCAATAGTATGAGCAAGTGGAAGTATAACTTGCCCTCCAAATCCTCCAACACGGGCACTACAAGGCCCCACTTTAACGGCTGCGGCCAAATATGCATCAATGTTGTTTTCAGCCCATTCCGATCTATGCTCCCTCAGAAACCGAAGCAGGATTGCTGGAGGAACGTTCTAGAGTTGCAAAACCCCAAAACAAGTAAGATAAGGAAGAAAAAAGGAGTTACAATAAACATCAGGTGATCTAAAACAAAAATGGGGAACGAACCTGTAAAAGCATGGAGGCTTTAGCGCATAAAACCACACTGCTCACAGGAGCAAAGCCACTGGAAAATGCAAGATTCAAACCCATTAGCTTGTCTGGAGAAGCATTGACGGTGATTGTGACATCATCCATGCTATCTCCAATCACAGACCATCCTTCATCGGTGAAACCATTAACAGCCTCATTGAACCCTCTGTAGGAAGAAAAATGCATCAGACAAGGAAAATTGAATCTTCCATCTGAAGCAAGAAAAGGCAAATATTAGTGAAAATCAAAACCTGCTTAGCCTTTGACTGAGAGCTCGTAAAGCAGCAGGACGCCGGCCCCAGCCATTAACACTACTATTAGTCTGAGAAACCTCTTGAGCTATTTGTTTGAGCTGGCGCAGCGCCTTTGAAACAAATTGGACATATATACATCATTGAAGGCTAATAATTCCAATTATCAGGAAGCAACATTAGAAATAGACATGTTATTAAGTTCACTTACTGCCATGGTTGTCTTCTGCGCAAGCACTTTTGGGGACTCGTATAGCGGGCGCAAGACCTCAGGCACACTACAGGCCTATTTAACAAAACAAATTTTCAAACCCTGTGGTTAACATTTTTCGACACATTAATTTGCATAGAAATTGGAGCAAAATAAGGATTGTTACCTCCAAATCCATATGATCCACTATGTGTATGATCGAGCCACCACCATCACAAGGCCGTATCAAGTACCCACTGGGAAGCATCTCTGCTCGAACAAAATGTTTAACCAGTGGCATACTAGGACCGTTTTGAGTGCTCTTAAGAGATCTCTCGCATACCTACAAAATTTGTTACACAGTATGAAAAGGATCAACATGAAACCAAATCAAGACAATCAAAAAGGCATATATTCAGAGCTACACACCACAAGGCTACCATCTTCTAAGACAGAGGTATAACGCAACAGCCAGAAATCACGTGGTGGGGCCAACGTAGTTGGTGCATAGAGCTGCAAATCAAAATAAAAGTGGTCACTACTTTCAATTAATTGAAATAATATTTAATCACAAATAGTTTACAAGTACTAACCTGCATATAAAGCAGCTCAATAGTTCCACCGTTGGCTGTTGGCAAGACATTCATAACATCAACAGCTCGGCATTCGCGGAACCACGAAAGCCGATCCTTGACGATTTCTGCAACCTATTAAAAAAGAGGAAACGGAGGAGATGTAAGGTAGTAGTAGGAAGATGGAATAAATCAAGCATGTGAATGATTCTATCTATACATACCCGTGTAGGCTCAAGACCCACTAGGCCACAGGCGCGTGCTGCCACACCAGCACAACCATGAGAAATAGCAATGATTCCAATGGAATCCGGACCAGGCTGTTACAGAAATACAAAACAAACCTTTTAGGAGAAGTAAAACTCCTTGATATCTTAGACTGTGAAATTAACAGCAAGAAAATTAGACGAACTGGATCAAGAGCATACCTTCATTCCAGGCATCTGTACCCACTCAACAGCGGTTCCAGTTGCCTTTGAAAGAAAGTCTGCTAAAGTTTCTTCTGCAATGGACAGAAGCCTGAAAACATAAATTGTAAAATTTATTCTCAACAAACTGATGGCAGCATGAAAGTTTTTAACTATAAGAGTAAACATATTCCCACTAAAACACCAACCCTGCAGGACTAGCATCTCTTGGAGGATTTTGCGATGCTAATTGGTGTTGACCACTTGTCACCACCGATTCACAGCTTGTGTCTTTAGCCGGAAGTGAAGGCTGGTACAAAAAAAACAAATTAATGTACATCCATAAGCTTTAAGGAAAATCATTTTAGAAGTCCTTAAGATAGGAAAACTGAAGATATTGCAGGATTAGAATTATCACAGTGTGAGTATGTTGACGGAAGTAGCTGTTTTCATGAACCAGTTGCGAGACTTGCTTCTGCAACCTATCATTTTCCTCCATCAAGAGCTTGTTCATCGCCGTCAACTTCCGGTTCACAGCTTGAAGCCGTGAAGCCTCTTTCCTCTGTTTCTCCCTGCATCTGAATAACAGAAATGAAAACAAAGATTGGATCAACTGAATAGATACAAGACCAACCAACCAACCTTTACTACAAATTTCAAATACGCAAGGAATATTCATACCTTCGATTCTGAAACCATACTTTGATCTGTTTTGGCTCAATATTAGAGAGAATAGGACACTCTCTGATCAACTGCTGACGGCGAATAGAACTCGGTTTAGGACAGTCATGATAAAGCCTCTCAAGTGCTTCAACTTGCTCAGGTGTGTACCTCACATACTTCCCATTGTCTAAACATCCCATCTTACCATCCTTGCAAGACATTGCTATTACACTCCTCAGGAAATTCTTCTTATTCACTTTCACAGAATCCACAAAATGTCTCTCCAGGTGATACCAAGATGTCTACTATTTTCTAACAGAACATAACCTTAAATCACAACTTTGTGAAGGAGACAGTGCTTCTCAATCCACGACAAACTCCAGCGTTAAGAACTCCAAAATCTCCCAAGTGAGCAAATATAGTTCCACTACCAAATCTAAAACTTATAAATAATCAATGCTCATCCATCTCAAATCCAAAGAACGTAGGTGTCTTCAAATCACATTATCGCATAAAATCGAATTCTATTTCCTTGGAACTTCGAAATCAAATCACCAAAGAGCTTTTTCATGTAATCTCTAAAGCAGACAGAAGCCTAACTTTTTTTTTCTTCGACTTTTAAAGGGCAAATACAAACACCAAGAAAAGAAAAGATTTTTTCCCCAAGATTACAACTTTTCCCTTTTGCAAGAAGATTCGACCATTCACTGAAAAAAAAAAAGGAAGCACGAGAAAACACAAACAAACACGCACTTCAAAAAAACAATAAGAAAGCTACAACCTTTTTAAATTTCTCGTGATGATACACAGAATCACCAAGGTGACTCAGCCATTAGAGACTCCGATTCCAAAGATGACTCGAAACGAAACCGTATAAGTTATCAAACCCATATTCTCCTCCGAGCTCTCATTGAAACCTTATTAACCAGTTGTAGAAGAAACCCTAGAAAATTAATCAAAAGAAGAAGGAAAGAAAGAGAAAAGAAGAAACTAGTAGAGACGACGAAGACGTATGCAAGAAACAAATCATTAAGCTACAACTACTACTGTTTTTGGATGTTATCTACTCTATTTTGTATATATTTTTTTTTCCTCTGCTTATTCATGGCAACTTTGATTTTTTTGCTTTTCAAATATTTTTTAGCTTATTTTTTCAAGTAATGAGTTGATAGTGGTGTTGCGTTTGTAAATTAACTTTTTCGTTGGCATTCTCTTTTGTTTTATTCTTTCTTTTTTTTGTTTTCTCTGATTGGCACATCTCTCATAGAATACTAGTGATCCTAATCTATAATAATATTAATTATTCAAAAATATTTTTAACAAAAAACAAAATATCATATTACCGAACATTTTAAAAAAAAATAGTATGTTAAAACAAAAAAAATGTTTTATTTTGTAAAAAAAATGTTTATATGATTATTTAAAAGTATTAATAAAAAGGGAAATGAATGATTAACATAGAGGAATAAGTGTAAAAAAGGTGAAAAATGGAGGGGTAAGAGCAAATAAGCAATAGGATGGTCAGAAGTGTATACATAAAAATAAAAAAGGCGTGGGAGAGAGTCTGCGTAGGAGGCAGAGACATCATCATTACCTTATTTGCATGCGTCTCCGTCTTAAAGCTGAAGCTATTTACCTTTCTCTCTCTACTTTTTTTTTTCTCTGCAATCTCAAATTCATTTTATTTGTTTTGTCAACTCCATTTCAAATATCAAATTTGAGTTTAATAACTTTTTAGCATTCTTACAATTTTCTGTCAAGAAAAAGGTATTAGCATTCTGTTTTAATTGTTCATGATGATGAAAATTAATTGTCTACTTTCAGTCGTTTCAACTTCGAGTTACCAAAATATGTATTATTATTGTATCATATACTAAAAAGTGGAATTGATTGTAATGCTTTGGACGGCTTACCTCAACTCAGGCCTAAATTGGGCCCAGCCCATTAGATGGGTAGTGCAAATATCTCACCTAAGTGACGTCATCAATATTTGTATTGTGCTAGGTTTTGCTATTGTATGAGTTTGACTAATGTTATCCGGAGAGAGTTTTTACGAACCCAAGCATAGGTGTTTGGATATTAGTTCGGTTATTTTTTTATTCTATTTTTTCGTTAAAGATTAACATTCATTCGATTATTCTATATTTTGTTTTGGTTTTGGTTCGGTTATATTTTGATTTTGATCGATTCATTTATTAAATGTAAAAATAGAAAAAAATCAAAAATAATTAAAAATAATTTTGTTAATCAAAATAATACAAAAAAATAATAAAAATAACTAAAAATAATAAAAATAACTAAAAGTAACTAAAATATCTAAATTATTTTTGAATGACCAAAAATAATTTAAGTTTGTTCGGATATTATTTTGGTTTTCGATTCGTTTTGGTTAGTAATCAATAACCATAATTTTTCAAAATAATATATGTTCGTTTAATTTCTTATAATTGGATATCAACTAAAATCTATTTTTTGATGCGATTTTAGTTCGGTTCATTTAATTCGGATTATATGTCTAGATCTATAAAAAAAATTTAGGTTGACTGTTGATTTGGTTTAGTTGTATGCTTAAACCAAAGAGAAATAACTTTAAATACCAAAAAGTCAATTTTCAAAAAATATTATCAATGAGTTCTTTAAAAAAATACAATTACAAGTTTGTTCATTTAAAATATCATAACACATTAAAAAAATAATTTTTAAGAGATTATTTTTCTTGGTTAGTATTGGTGAAATTCTTACATCGGCAATTAAAAAATATGTAGAATAATATATAAAGATATGAGTTAATTCGTCAAGTAATTTTGAATTAAAAATTAATGATAAATTCATGTTTAATTTGGTATTGTATAATTTTGTGAACGGCATCTAATAAAATAATTATGGACCTTCAAAATTTCAAGTTACTTATTGTGATCGCACTCACATTTTCGGTAGCTCAACCATTTTGCATTCATGCACTCAAAAATTTCATCCAAAATTTTGGTTAACCGACTAAATAATCATTAATCATAGCGTTTTTTTTATTTTTCATGTTTAAAAATAAAAAAACTGTTTTCTCTCTCTCCTGTTCATGCGAAAAAAATCGCGACATTCCCGGCCAAATCTTCGTCGACGGTTTCTGTTGATTCCCCGTCGTCGATGCGATTGTCTCTCCACTATGGAGAGTGCTGTCCGTCGATTTCAGACGGTTACCCTGATTTTTCTCTTCTTAAAATCGCATTTTCTTGAAGCACTGTTCATCGTCTTCCCAATTTCTTCTCTGCATTTTTATTCCTCATTAATGGTGGATTCCTTATCTAAACGTATGCAAGAGATTACACTTGGAATTTCTGAACCGATTATCACTCTTCCTCCTGATTTATGTACGCAAGCGGCAAATGAAACCCGATTTTCTTTAATCGGGAAACCGGTGAATCCACGGAAACAAAATCTTCGGGCTCTCATGACTACTCTGCCCCGACTCTAGAGTGTTGGGGAAGTCATTGTATCAAGAATTATCGAAGGGAACCGAGTTCAATTTCTCTTTCAGACGGAAGAGAATCTCATCACGGTTCTCCGGCGTAGTCCATGGTCCTTCAACGATTGGATGGTAATTCTGCAAAAATGGTCACCGACGATTTCGGAAGACGAAATGAAAAACATCCCCTTTTGGGTTCAGATCAGAGGCATTCCTATCCAATTTCTAACTTATCAAATGGTTATCTTCATTGGCGGCACTCTTGGATCGATCCTTGAATTGGATTTCCATGCCGATGGTGCCCATCGCGTGGAGTATGTCCGGGTGCGTATCCTCTTCAGTGTGGATTCCCCTCTCTATTTCCAGAGAATTTTTAAGTTCGGTGATGAGGAAGTCGTTTTACGATTCCGATACGAACGACTTAAAAAATTTTGTACAAACTGTGGGATGATTACACACGATGCTGCCGAGTGTGTATCTACCGATCTCCCTCCTCCGCCGGAGGATTCTGAATCGGATGATGATCCCGATGACGGCAACGACGGCGATCGAATTCCATCCCCATCACGTATTTCGGAGTGCTCGACGATAACCGGTACACCGACCGGCGAATTAGGACTTCCCGACGCGAAGAGAAGGAAGTCGAACCCGGCGCCTATACCAGGTTCTGTAATTTTATTTTTGCACCGGTCTAGGCGGGTTAAGGGGAACCGGGTTTGGACGAATTTAAGGAATTGCTATCGGTTTTATGGTTCGGTTATTGAGAAGTGGTTATGGGGTTATCTTGGGTTCGAAAATCTGAATGGTTTATGGGCCCAATTAGGAAATTCAATCTCGGTTAAATATTCCACAAATCATAAAGTTTATTCTCTCACTATAATCGCTTATAGTATTTATTTATATAATCATCTTTTTTCCTTAGGGAGCAATTTTTATAATTATATTAATATTTATATCATTTCATTTCAACTGCGATTAAATGAAATTTTATGGTTTGATAATTTGATTACCGGGTTGATATTTTTTGATTGCTTTAGTTGGAATGATGTTTGCCAAAATCTAGGTGATGGTAAGGTGGGCCATAACCCACCAAATCAGGAATGAATATTGCATTTTGGAACTGCCGGGGTCTGGGAGGGTCTCTGGTAGTTCGACGCCTTAAGGGAATAAAGCTGGATTATTCCCCGGATTTACTCTTCCTAATAGAAACTAAAAACCCAAATGATGTTGTTCACGAGGTTGCTGCTTTATTAGATTATGAGTGTGTTTTATGTATTCCACCGAAAGAATTAAGTGGAGGTTTAGCTTTGTTGTGGAAAAAAACAATTCCTGTTTTGGTTGTATCTGCTGATGAACGTCTTATTGATTGTCATATTCAAGCTAATGGTTATGATTTCTTCATGTCTTTTATTTATGGTTATCCAATCCGTAAATTTAGACATAATCTTTGGGAAAGATTAATGAGAATCAATCATACAAGAAAGGGACCTTGGCTTATGTGTGGTGATTTTAACGAAATTCTCCATAAAGATGATAAAATAGGGGGCAATCCTAGACAACCCTGGAGTTTAATGGAATTTCAACATATGATACGATCATGCATGATGTCTGATCTCAAATATATTGGAAATAATATGACTTGGTTGGGATGAAGACATAACCATTTGGTTCAGTGTTGGATTGATAGAGCCTTTGGGAACGATGCATGGAAGGCTACTTATCCGGATTTTGTCATTCAGTATTTAGATTTGCTTGAGTCAGATCACAGGTCGGGTATAATCAAAATCAAACGAGGTTCAGACTTGGGAATAAGGAAAAGGACTTTCCGTTATGACCCTAGATGGAATAATGAGGAGAATTTTAAGCTTGTTGTGGGCAGATCATGGAATACTGCTACCCAAAACGCTATAGATGTTACTACCCGTCTGTCTCTATGTCGGCATCATTTATCAGTATGGAGGAAAGATTGTTATGTTAATTCCAGTGTACGCATCAAAAATCTCAAAGCTCAAATTGAGGATGCGCTGGCTGATTCTGATTCCCGAAAATTAGACTCTTTGAAGACGGAACTAATCCAAGCTTATGCTGATGAGGAGAAATTCTGGAAGATTAAAAGCCGAAATCTGTGGTTGAAAGAAGGCGATAGGAATACTAAGTTTTTTCAAGCAGTAACTAAAAATAGGAGATCAAGGAACCATATTTCTTCTATTCGAGATTCAACTGGTATGCATGTTTTTGGGAATACAGCTATTGCCGAGGAAGCTCAGACTTATTTTATGAGATTATTCAAATCCTCTCGACCAGATAATATGGATCAGGCTCTTAGCAATGTACAGAATGTTATCTCTGGAGATATGAACACAGAATTAACTAAACCAGTCTCTTTTTCTGAGGTCAGTAATGCGATAAATTCCATTGGAGCGAATAAGGCCCCGAGGCCGGATGGGTTTTCAGCGGCTTTTTTTCCAACAACACTGGGAGATAGTTGGTTCAGCTGTGTTTCAAGAAGTTAAACGATTTCTTGAAACTGGAGACATGCTACCAACTATTAACCATACCAATATCTGCCTAATCCCTAAGACTAATTACCCAGAATCGATGAAGGATTTTAGACCGATATCACTTTGTAATGTTCTTTATAAGGTTATCTCTAAAATACTGGTTACGAGGTTGAAAGGGATTCTGAATAATATTGTGACAGAAAATCAGGCAGCATTTATACCGGGAAGATATATTACAGACAATGTTCTTTTAGCACACGAAGCTCTTCACTCTTTAAGGGTTCAGAATCATTGTGTGAAATCGTTTATGGCCGTCAAAACAGACATTGATAAAGCTTATGACCGGGTGGAATGGAAATTTTTAGAAGCTGTAATGGTCAAAAAAGGGTTCTCACCAATTTGGATTCGATGGATTATGAAGTGTGTATCATCTGTCTCCTTCTCTGTTTTACTTAATGGAAGTCCTTATGGAAATTTTCGGCCACAAAGAGGTTTACGTCAAGGAGATCCGCTGTCGCCTTATTTGTTTATAATCTGTGCAGACATACTGAGTTCAATGATTCACCAGGCTGAAGCTGAAGGGACGCTTCAAGCTCTCCGAATAACAAGGACGTGTCCACCTATCTCTCATCTTCTTTTTGCTGATGACTCCCTCTTTTTTCTCAAAGCTGATCGGAGAAATGTGGTAACTTTGAAAAATATATTGCATGAATATGGCCGTATCTCGGGTCAGCTAATTAGTATGGAGAAATCATCAATTATTTTCGGACAGAAAGTCTTTCAACATACCAGAGACTTTATGCATCAAGAATTGCAAATTACTAAGGTTGGAAAAGCTGGAAAATACCTTGGGTTACCTGAAGAATTCAAACGAAATAAAAGACATCTGCTCAGATATTTGGTTGATAAAGTCAATGGTAAGATATCAGGCTGGCAATCTAAATTTTTGTCATTTGCGGGAAAGGAGGTTCTAATTAAAGCTGTGGCTTTTGCATTACCGGTATACTCAATGAATGTCTTCAAACTACCAGTTGACATTGCTGAGCAAATCAATAAAATTATGAATCGATTTTGGTGGGCTTCTACAGATACTAGTAAGAAGACTACCTGGGTTTCCTGGAAGAAGTTGGCAACACCGAAATTAATGGGTGGTTTGGGATTTCGTGATATCAGAAAGTTTAACCAAGCTTTGTTAGCCAATCTTGCATGGAAAATATTGAATCGGCCACATTGTCTTTTATCAAGGATTTTAAAGCATCGGTATTTTCCTAATTCTGAATTAATGGCAGCCAAGTGTGGGACACGACCATCTTTTGGCTGGCAATCATTACTTTATGGTTGTCAACTGTTAAGCTCAGGTCTTCGGAAAACTATTGGGAATGGAGCTTCTGTCAAAATAGGCAATGGCAATTGGCTACCAACAAATATACAAAGGTCTCCTCTTCTACTCTCATATACTAATCCCCAACTATCTGTTGCTACTCTTATTGATTCTTCCACAGCTCGATGGGATGAAGGTGTCATTAATGATCTAATTGACAAGAATGACCATCATTTGATCTACAAATTATTTTTACCTCTGACTCCGGCGTCTGATAGTTGGTATTGGCCATTCACTGCAAATGGTATTTATTCTGTTAAATCGGGGTATCGGCAGGTTGTTGAGTTGGAGCAAAATGGGACATCTACCATTCGCCCTCTTCTGAGTAATTATGCAGATATATCCAAACAATTGTGGCGATTAAAACTTCCTCCGAAAATTCTTCATTTCCTATGGAGACTATTATCTAAAGGTCTTCCCCTTAAAATACAGTTATGTCATCGCAAAATAACGGATGATAGTAAATGTGTACGGTGTACTGTTTCGGACGAATCTGAAGATCACTGTTTTTTTGGTTGTTCTGAGATTCAGATGGTTTGGCGGCAGTTGGGTCTCTCCAATCCGATTTTCTCAGATCCGTTAATATCAATCCATGACAAGTTCAGATTTCTATTGGCAAGCTATGCTCTATTTTCTGAAGACTGTAACCAAAAATTTGTTCCTTTTTTATTCTTTGGAGAATCTGGAAAACGAGGAATGATCTCGTTTTTAATCAGAAAGTTCATCCGATGTCGTGGTTAATAAACAAAAGTTTTGAGGATGCACATGAATGGCTTCAGGTCCAAGGGGTGGATAGGAGGGTTTCACAATCTACATCCAAAGATAATACATTAACATCAAAATGGACTCCACCTCCACATCTTTGTTAAATGTAATTATGATGTGGCTCATCGTGAGGGCATACTTCATTCGGGTATGGGTTGGATTTTACGTGATGATAAAGGTACTTTTCTCTTTGCTGGTATGGGTAAATTTCAAGGTAGACCAACAGTTTTAGAAGCCGAATCTACGGCACTCATCTGGGCAATCCAAGCTATATGGTCTATGGGTTATCGGAAGGTAATATTTGAAGGTGACAATCAAGAGTTGGCGAGTTTATTAAACAAATCATCGATCAATTTACGATTATAGCAGTATGTCCAGGCTATTCGTCAATGGATTCCTTCGTTTGATCAAGTGATTTTCAGATATCAACCACGATGTTGTAATCGAGCGGCAGATACGTTAGCTTCGCAAGCAATTACTGACCATCAAATTTGGAAACTTTATAATGTATCCCCATCTTTTATTTGTTCTATTGTAAACGATGATATTCAATCTTAATAAATGATTGTTGGAAAAAAAAATCATTAATCATAAAACCGTTTTGCTTTTAGATTCTGAGAAAGTTCTTAAGTTACGGTAAACAACATTAAGTTTCATTAAGCTTATATTAATAGTTAGATCCGTTAGACACATTAACCCGTTATATCGATTTAAATTCTATCCATATTTAATGTATTAGAAAAAAATTAAAATTGTAGCATAAAAAGACATCAAAATACATTGATAATAAGTCTATTACAAACTCAAAACTAAATGTCCAACTAAATATCACATATATATTTTCAATGAATACTGCAAAAAAAATAAAAAAATAAAATAAAAAAAATTATTTTTCTAAAAAAAATAAAAACATAAGCAATTTATGACTACACAATAAAAATGCATAAATTATTTCTCTCTTTCGATCAGATTTGAAATTCAAAAAATGAATTTAGACTTGCATCAGTATACGAAATAACCCAGAATCTGCAAAAACAAAATTATAAAAAAAAATACTTTTCAAATGAGGATTTGCTAAAAAAATGTGGATAGAAGTGCGCACGTAGGATTTCATAAAAAACCTAATGGCTAAACGGGTCAGCCCGTTTAATATCAAATATGTCCATTAAATCTGTGGGTCATAACATGTCAATTTATAAAAGCTCATTTAGTTTTTAATGTAATTGGACGGGTCATGGCTTCACGGATTGAAATATTTACAACCGATCCATTTAAATCCACAGGTTTCTAACCTATTTTAACATCCCTATCTTTGAAAAAAGCTTTTGGTTTTTTAGTTGGAATACCTATTATTTCTTTGAATATAAAGATGATCACAACAAACCGATCTAATAACCCATTATTTTTATAAAAAAAAAATTTTAAAATTTTCATACAAAAGAAATGGATTCGAATACCACACCTCTGTAATGTAAGTATAAATGGTGCAACCAGTATCACACTCTTTAGAAGAGATAAATTTTATAAAATCGATTGTTAATTGAGTTAAACATAAAAAAAAAGTTAGTTAGTTTAACAAAAAATAGTTAGTTGGTGTATTATTCTAAGAATGAATAAAATAAATGCATTAACATAATTATAGAAATACATCATGCAATAAATAAAAATTTCCCATTTATTTTTCTAACGAAATTGGATGTTTGACTTAATTAGTTTTGTAGTGTCTTCCACGTTCCATTTAAATTTAAAAAGGTACAAAATAGCCATATGATTTAAGTGGTAACTGTACCACGAAATTAAAGAACTTGAAATAATAAGTCTCAACATCGACAAAAATAACATAGAGAATAGAATTTAAAAATAGAAAGAATAAAAGAGTATTGGTGATCAAAACTGAACGACTAAAAAAAAGGAGAGAGTGGGTTAGTTGAATGGCCATATTGTTGATATGTATGCTCTCTCCTCTCCTCCACCTTCTTTTTATGCTCACCAATATTTCCGACCACTTTAAACTATTAAATATACATTTTATTAAAATATGGAAACGACTTCACCAACGTATTATTATTAGATTACCTTCCTAATTAACAAAAAAAAATGTTTATTATCAATTTAATATTTAATTAGAACTAAAAGATCTAATAATATTTTACTAAAGTTGGATTAGTTTATGATTGTATCAATCTAACTAGTTGACCAACTATGAATTGTTTTAAATAATAATTTAAATAAAATAAATATTATATGTCATATTAGTAATCATGTTATTTTATTTAAACTTTTAATGTGTAATATATCAAATTATATCATTTTTATAGTAAAATGTCAATGTTAAAAAACCACTATAACCTTTTATAATAATTTTGATGTCAATCAGGAGTGTGAATTTGTTGAGTTGCTGAACAATATAAAATATTAAAAATTTAATTATTTGAACATTTAAGGAAATTAAATAGTCAAAATTTTAATACATGAAGTGAAATTAAATTTTCCGATTATTTACATCTGAAAACATCTTTTTTATCCATTTCACGAGACTGATCTACTTTAAGCCATAATTTCAATTCAAAATTCTTATTTCGTATTCCATAAATTTATAATTATTTCACAGCTATTTTTATGTAGATTCTATTTTTATTTCTGCTTTGTGTAGAACAGAAAGTGAATAATTGGTTGGAGATATTAGTGGAAATAATATATTTTTTTCATTCAACATTAGTGGAATTAATCTAACGGCACTACGGCAGTTAGGTCTCAATTAAATTATTAATAGTTAATTAGTTTTTTTTTAATGTCAATTAATTGTTTAATTGGTTTATCCAAATTAGTGGAAAAGACAAGTGTCAATAGTAAAGAGTTTTTATATAAAGAAATAAAGAATTAAGAGAACCCCAACAGAAATGTGAAGCTTTCAAAATCTCCAGAAACAGAAATTTTCCTTTATAAGGCTTTTACACGAAACTTTCTTCTTCTTCAGCGAGATTGAGCTTTTCTTTTCTTTATGGAAGAATCTCACAGCAGCAATGGCGTCGATGATTCATATCGTCATCTCCCAATTCTATACTTGACTTTTTTAGCGATCTGGTCTCTCTCCGCTTTTTCCTGGACGGTTAACACTTTCAAAAATCGCCATTTTCAGGTCAATATCTCCAATTTCTTTATCAATTTCGAGTAAAGCTTTGATTTTTCACTCTTGGGTAGATAAAAATTCTTATCAATTCCAAACATCACGTGTAAAATTTCACCTTTTTCTCTATTGAAATTCATCAATCAGATTTTGCAGATGGTACGCGAATTTTAATCAATTTTATTTTGATTTTGCCTTTATTATCTTCTTACTGTAAATTTGCTGTTTATTAAACGACGAAACACCATTTGATTTGGTTTTGTGTTTGTTTAGAGCAGACAAATAGTTTACAATGGACTCTTGCTTCAGTTCCATTAATCAAAGCTTTACAGCTAACTCTATCTTTCCTCTTTTGGTAAGGCCTCTCTTTAAGCTTTTGTGACCTTATTATTACCATTAATGTACCTTTGGTAGATTGAGAAACTACTTCCAAGTCGTCTCTGTCGTTATATATATTGATTGGTGAATCGGTTTTGGTGGCAGGCATTCATGTTTTAACCATCACATTTGCTCTCTTTGGATGTCTTTTGGTGTATATGTGACTGGTGTTCTGTTTCAGACAGCTTCATTTGTGTCTTTCTTACTCATCTCTCACGGTTATTGCATCACGTGTGAACGGCTCTCATTGACCGAGCGTAGAACCACTGCTTCCCTTGGTTGTGTCTTTTACTTGACTCTCGTTGGATACCGAGCTTCTGTTCCTTATTTCGCTGTGAGTTTACCCTTTTTCAATTACTCATCTACTGTTTACTTACTTTCGAGATTGATGAACCAATCTTTGTTTGTTTTCTCTTTCTCCAGGTGCTGCTGATACTTAACTACATGATCTCATTTTATGTTATTTTCCACCACATATCACAAAATTTGTCGGTTCTACGAGAACAGCTGAGTTTCATCGAGGATGAGAATGTCCAAGCTATGCATGATGCTGTCTATGCTAAATATATCATGTTCAAGTACGTTTCTTTTTTTCTTTCAATGGTAGATGGAAATAGATAAACTGCTAAGAGTTCTAATTCTTGTTGTGGGTTGCAGAAAATTCCAAGGAGCTATGCAGATTGTAGCCATGGCAGAAACTGTGGTATGATCATATCGTTTTACGTATTTGATGCATTGGACGGCCTGTTTTGTCGATGACTCACACTCAGCCTTGACTTTTGGCAGATCTATATGAACATGGAATACTCCTCACATAATTATTGGCTCCGGCTACTAATTCGAGAATGGGCTCAGTTTTGCATTTTCCTTTATATTGGGTAGGTTCTAACCTCACTTTCTCAAATGTGCTTCTATGTTCGTGCATGTTGAATGACATAACAATGCTCCAAACTATATACTTTGGCAGATGGACTTTCAGGTCTCAGGACATGGCACCACGGTTCTCGGTAATGCCCACACTAAAACCTAAAGAGAATACAATTATTCCTCCGATTTACAGCGTGGTAAGTCGCACAATCCAAACTTCATCTGTCTTATGATATCTTCGTTTGCATAATGTCAATCTATGTACTCATTTTTTTCAGGAAATGGACGCAAAAACTTTCAAAGAATTCAGAAGTCATGAATGGAACATTGGAGTGGTAAGTTATTCATCTGTACTCTTGTTCCATTGGATCATCAAGCCTGAGCTTTACACTTTGATTCAATCCTTTGTTTGCAGCCAATGCCGAATTCAAACTACAGAAGGCAAAAAGATTCAATTCTAGTGATTATTCAGCATCCGCGGTAGCAGCCAGAGAAAAGCAAAGATACAATGTTTCCTTTTCTTTTTTCTTCCTACAGAGATTAAAAGACCAACACCAACAAACAAACAAACCAAAACAAGCAAAGTTTCTCTCAGATTAACAAAAGGTGCTTCTGCAGCAACTGCAATGTTCTTTAGTTTAGATCTTTTAGTTCTTTTTTCCTCTCTTCTCGGTATCTTATAGAGGAATAAAAACTTCATCTTCTTGTATAGAAGCAAAAGCTAGTTAATTAGAGTAAAATGCTTCAAATGAAAAGGTAGACATTGTGTCTTGTTTTTTCTTCATGAATCATAAATTCAGGGAAAGCAACTCTCTATGCTCAATTTCTTTTAAAAAACCAATATAACCGAACCGATACCCAAATGCCCAACCTCTATAAAACTCAACGAACAAAAAATAAGAGTTAAACAACCTACTGCATTGTTCGATGGATCAATTCATCACGAACCTTCTTCCTTTAAGTCATCCGTGGCGAAATCATTTGCATTCTCCTCTTCAATCATCTCATCTCTAAACAGAGTTTTGAAATACGGTAAAACTTTAGGAAGCACTTGCAAATCCGCCATGTTTATACTCATCAAATCAAAGGCAATACAAGTATTATGCATATGCGACTCATCAATCACCGGAATCTTGGGATATCTCTGGCTAAAATGCGTGAGGACAATCCTATACACACCCGCCGAAGATCCCATATCGATCGCTTCTTTCGTCGTGCTATGATTCTTTGCCAAAGCTTCATCTATCAACGCATCTTCAAACGTCGCCTGTCAACACGATTTTCAAGTTTAAAAACATGCTGAAATCGCACTTATCAAAGAAAGTTACACACTTTTTTACCTCGTGTATAAGAACTGTTGCATCTCTTGATGCTTCGACTGTCTCAGGACAAGGTCTTGTGTCGCCTGAATAAACCATTTTCCATCCCGGGATTCGTTCTCCAACATTGTTTAATCGTTCTGCTGCTTTTACAATGACACCAAAGGCTTGAGGACAATGCACAACAGGGAAACTAATCAAATCCTCCAGACCGATTTCACCAAGAACCTTCTTCAAATTCTTTAAACATGGCAAAACGGAAGAATTATCTGTCGGGATATCTGATCTTTTGAAGACGCTCCGCATAGGATTGCCTTTATTAAACAGAGAACCCTCTGCATTGCCGCTGCTTTCTAAAGAAACCCAAGAAGTTGTTGTGGTGCTTCTACAATCAAGAAACTCCATATCCAAATCCTCAAGTCTCTGATATGCATCGAGAAAGCCTTTGAGCGGCCTAGGTCCCACCACAATCGCTGGCTCATGAGCCACTCCTTTCAAAAGCTTGCATCTAAGAGCTAGGATTCTAGCAAGACCCGCATGGTGATCGGCATGGATGTGAGAGATCCATATACATCTCAATTTTCTAATTGCCTCATCAGCGCCATCTAAACCGTATCTTCTTTTAAGCTGCCCCAAGGTTCCTTCCCCACAATCTAGGAGAAGACTACCTCTAGCGAATAAGTCAATATAAATTGCACTAACGTTTCGGTATTTGGAAGGCTGAGACGAACCAGTGCCTAAAAGAACAATCTCCATGTCGTCTCGTCTAATGTTTTCAAGACAGCTTGGAAGAACAGAGTTGCTCTCTGTCAGCCATTGCTTTTCGATCCAAAACTGCTTGATTTCTTCGGTTTTCTCTTGTATCTCAGGAATTTCTGAAAGGAGCTCATCCACGACTTGTGACGATGTCAAATGAGCAGGGATACAAGATCTATCATTCCCAAGATTAGCATGAGGACGCAGAGTGAACTGCCCACAATAAAGAAACAAATAAATAGACAAGGAGATTTTAAGAGATTTTAGATTTGGTTAGTAAAGAGACTTCAATTTCAAATTTGTGTAGAAAAAAAGAGCAAATTTGAAACCAAAGTGTCGAAGAATGTGGATACCTTGAGGAGATTTTCAGCAGAAATGCTTTCACCAAGATTTGAACCGGAGAACTGTAAGGAGAAATTGAATAAACAACACTATTTAACTAAATTCGAAGAATCCAAATTACTTCAATGAGAATAGCATTTAGCAACCTTGCTCAAAGGAATGGAATCTATTATAGAGTTAGTAACATGTTGTGGAGGCCAAAATCCAGGAGCAGGAAAGAACTGTGGACATAAGTAGTTAAGTCTTGCCGCAATTCTTGAACTTGCTTTCAGAATTGGAAACTCCATATTCTTCCTGGATAAGAGACACTAAATGAAAATTAGCACTCAGAAAATTAGTTAACAGTTTTTTTTGTGAGAACCAACCATAACAAGATGAGCATACCTTTGATGTCCAGCAAGAATGTGCTGAGCCGAATAAAATTTCCTCATCCAGCTTTGGTAAGTAGGACTATCTGTTACCGAAGATGGGCTTAAGTGTATAATACAATTTACAAACTTCCCTCCATTGGTTTGATTGTCAGGACATGAATAATAACTCTTCAAAGACTTAACTGATAACAGTTTTGCAGCGTGCGACTCTGTTGGACAATCAACAAGGAGAACAATGGGACCAGGAACTGAGGGTCCCATCACATCACTAGGATATACCTAAAATCAAAGCATAAATACTCTGTTCATCCAATGAGAGAAAATAGTTATTTAATTGGGGATGTCAAGCTATCAACCAACATACCGTGATATCCTTTTCATCTGACTTCACTGATTCTCCGGACTGAAGTTTACTATATTTTGGACCAGGCTTTACACCAAAAATATTCTTGGCCTTCTCTAGGTCAAACTTTCCAATGATTTCAGGTAATTCACATACATATACAACTGATATCTCACCAGATTTGCCGCCAGAGTCTTCCTCTGAGCGACATTGTTCTAAGAGAATGGCGGATATTTTCACAACTTCATCATCCACAAGTACAATGGGATCAGGTGTACTCGAAGGACCAAAACTCCGTGTATGAACCATAGCCGCACGTGGAATAAACGACTTCATTGCATCAACTAAATACTTAAGATCGGAAGGACCCCATACATTCACCTTTATAACAAACAAAGTAATTTAATACACAAAGAAGCACACAAATAAAAACATCTCACAATCTGAAAAGAAGACTCACTGAAAGCCCTTCTTCACCTATACCAGCAAGAGTTAGTAGAAGACCTATGACATCATCAAAGCAGGAAAAATTTAGCATCACCATAAACTAAAAACTCAAGAAACAAAGACAGAAGTCGAAGCTGGAACGAACCTGGAAGTCCACCGGCTGTCTCCGAGCAGACACGAGACAAAAATATATGATCAATCTGTAAAAAATAAGCAGATCATCAATTTCAAACTCACCTCATCACAAATACAGAAACAGAGGAGTTTTAGTGATAATAACACCCACAAACAGAAGCAGAGGAGTTTTAATGATAATAACTACCTTTGATAGTTTAATTTTATGTTCTGTACAGAAACGTTGCAAGCCCTGAAGACACAAAAAAATTCATCTATAAGAAACACATACACTACTAAAAAGTTTATAACATCAGTAAATTACAAGCATATGCGGATAGGATTTTACCTCTCCAGCATTAAAGATGAATCTTTGTTTGTCAAAGAAGAGTAACACAGAAGATGATGTATCTTGCGTATCCATTCCCGTTCCAAGAATCTAATTGGGTTAGATGAATTCACGCAAAACAACAAACAGAATTTTTTAAAATATGTCTGACAGAAGATTTTCAAACTGGGAAACAAGAAGTCTGTAATATAAAACCTGTGCGTAAGCAATGGTGTTAGAGGGATTAAGCTTGCGGGTTTTCCTTTGGAGATTTTTCTTAGTCTTATCGATTTGGTCAAATCCTTCAGCTCGTCTCTTATTAAACACGAAAGAATCAGAAGAATGAGAAGACTTGGAACCATTAGCTTCGTTCTTCTTCATTGGAGACGAAGAGAAGAATCGTGGAGAAGAAGGTCTGAGAGAAAGAAGGAAAGAAGAAGACTTTAGAGGAGAGTAGAGGAGAAGAAGGCGTAGGCTCTTATGTAAATAGGGCATTGATTTTTTCATCGCTGAAAGAAAAAAATTCAAGTTTTCTCCTAAAAGGGTTTTAGAAATCCAAATGCAAAGGTTTTGATTTTATATTTTTAATATGTTCTGTATTATCAAAAGCTGGAGTAGCTCAGTTGGTTAGAGCGTGTGGCTGTTAACCACAAGGTCAGAGGTTCGACCCCTCTCTCTAGCGTTTACTTTTATGTTTTTCGTTCCTACGTTTTAAGCTGAATATATGACAGTATGCAGCAGCCCAGAAGTAGTACATTATCAGCCTTAAAAAGGCCAATATTATGTTCGTTACTATAGTAAGCAAATAAACTGTTTATTTAACGCCCGATGGTTTATCAACTAGGTCCGGACATCATAGATTCGGTTTTGATTTGCACTCGGTTATTTTTGGTTTTTTTATTTTAGTCAGTTATTTTTGGTTTTAATCGGGTATTTTTGGTTTTTTTTAGTCAGTTATTTTTGGTTTTTTATTTATTTTAGTTGGTTATTTTTGTATTTTTATTTTATTTTAGTCGGTTATTTTTGGTTTTCGTTGGGTATTTTTGGTTTTTTTATTTTAGTCGATTATTTTTGGTTTTAGTCGGGTATTTTTGGTTTTAGTCGATTATTTTTGGTTTTACTTAGTTATTTTTAGTTTTAATCGGTTATTTTGGTTTCGATCGATTATTTTTTGTTTTGGTATTTTCGTTTGATAACATTAAATATTCATTCGATTTTTTTTATATTTTGGCTTCGATTTGGTTATATTTTGGTTTCAGTTTGGTTATACTTCGGTTTCAAATTGGTTATACTTCGGTTTCGATTTGGTTATAATTCAGTTTCGATTTAGTTATGCTTCGGTTTCGATTTGTACTTCGATTTCGATTAAGTTATATTTCGGTTTCGATTTATTCAGTTATTAAATTTTAAAAACAAAAATAATTGAAAATAACTTAATAATAAAAAAAATAACCAAAAATAACCAAAAAAATAATAAAAATAAATGAAAACAACAAAAAAAAAATAAAAAATAATCAGAAATAGCTGAAAATTACCAAAATATTCAAAATATTTTCAGATGACAGAAAATAACCAAAAATAATTTGTTTTTTGTATATTATTTCAGTTTTTAGTTCGGTTTCGCTCAGTAAACAATAACTATAATTTTTTAAAATAATATCCGTTTGATTAATTATTTTATAACTGTCTTTCGATTTGCTTCATTCCGTTCGGATTATTTGCTTAAACCTATTATCAACAAATACGAAACAATGAACCATGTAGATAGTTAAGTCATGTTGAATCTATATGGAGTTTAAGCTCTCTCACAATAGCTGTATTTGTTGTTTTACTCCCAAAAATTAACATTAATGATAAGATCATATCGGGCCTGAGCCCCAATAAATCAAGTTCATATTTGCGGTCCTCAATATTAATATAAAAAATTGGCTTCGATTTCAAAAATATTCTTAACACAATGACAAATAAAAAATAAAGTAATTCTTAAAGTTAATCGGTTCAAATCATTTTAATAACATAATTTTTAAAATATTAAAACGGCTTATTATTTTTTTTACCTACAGCTTGCTAAATTCAGAGCCAGATCTGATCTGCCCCTAGATAAGATCACACATTATCTTAACTTTGGGACATCCTTTGGTTGCTTCTGCTTACAGAATATGCTAAAGTAATGTCTCATCTCACTATGGAAACGGATTGAGACAGAAGAAGTTAAGAGTAAAAGATGGCAAAGAGAGTTTTTAGGTTGTTGTTACCTCAAAAGGGTAAGATTATCTAAAGAAGATGAGTGACAAAGAGAAACCCAAAGAGAGAGGAAGTGATGTCGTAATCGGTTCATTGGCACCTCTTATTCTCTCCAATCAATTCAATTCCTATTTACCTTTATTTGTTTCATATAAAAGTATGCCCCCACGAGACTATACATGGCTTCACATTTTTCACCAAAAAAGTTTCTTTCTTTTTCTATATAATCAAGAATCTCGAATCCGATTCCTTCATTAATTTCAATTAAATGTTAAAGCATCATATGTTTTAACCGTTTACAATAACCAATTATTCTTGTTATTTCTAGTGTTTTAATTTTATTCTGGTTTTATTGTATTTTTTAATAAAAATTTTGAATATGTAAAAGTGTACAAAAAATTATGGATATTTTTCAAATATTCAATTTGCTATTTCAATACCAACGACAATTTCAAAAACGTAAATTTTAATTAAAATGATTTAAAAAAAACACTTTTGTATTTGAAGATTAGGACTTAACTTAAGTAGACAATTTTTTTAAATAATATCATTTAAAGTTTTTGTTTCAAAACTAATATTATTATTTTAAATTTTTAATCAAAACATAAATTTAAGATTATAATATATTAAAATTTCTTTTTAATAGAAATAATTAAATTTTAAATTAGAAAAATAAATCCAAATATAATATTTTAGATTTATATATAATAAATCTTTTAACATAATTAGTTATGTTATTTTAAAATTTTTAATTTTAAATCTATAAAATTTAAAAAAATTTAAATATTGATATTTTAAAGTATTACTCAACTTAATTCTCGAATATTAATTTTATTATTAGTTTATTAATATATATTAATTAGTGTAGAATAAAATGTATGTATTTTATCATACAAAATTTACTTTAACATTTTTAATTTATTAAAAGCATGAAACAAAATTATAAGTTTATGATATAATATATATGTATATGTTTTCAGAATCATAACAAATATCCGAGCATGTATTTGTTATTTACTTTTATTTTAGCAGATATTATATTTTGTTTTGAATCAGATATCTAAAATTTTCTGATTAAATTTAAGATTGAAAGAGAAATTAACCAATTTTTTGTCGTCAACTAGAACAAAGTCTATCTCATTGCTTTTTGTACAAATCTCAAGACGTGCAATCAAACCACAAGCCACGTGTGACGCTACGAATATTTCATTCGCGACATATCTACACAATACGTAACCATAAGTTCCAGAAGAGTGAGTATTTATTTTATTTATTATTTTTGTCATCAAAAGTCATGACTAGTATTTATAGTCGACTTCTCTTCATTTGGTATTACCCACACACACAAAATCTTCAATAAGAAGAATCTTTAATTTCTGAGTTGAGTGTGAAACACAATATGTGTTACAAAAAGATTCTCCCTCTTCTTATTCCTCCGCAGAGCTTCCATGATAATATGCCGGCGGCAGAAGTGATGGTGGTGACGACGGGAGTGGAAGCCACCGCGGGCCACGGTGACGATGGTGGTGGAAAGAAGAAGTGTGTGTGTTCACCGTCGAAGCATCCAAGATCGTTCAAGTGTAGATATCATCAACATGAATATCAATGGCTTCTTTCTTCTTCTTCTTCCATCCACAAATAACATATCATCATGTAATCAACCGTTATAGTTTTATATTTGTATTATTTCTAATATATTATTCAAAACAAAATTTTAAAACAATAATTTCAGTTTCAATAAATATATAAATAGAATTAAATTATTAAAATAATTATAATAAATATTATTATTATTAATTTGATAATTAATATATTTTATTAAATTAACAAAAAAATTATTATTAAATTCATTAAAAACAATTATTATTCATACCTTAATTTATATATACAAAAATTAATATTAAAAATAAATTAAAATTAAAATTAAAATTATATAAATACTTAATTTATATTTATTAATAAATAATTTAATATAATTTCTAAATATTATTCCACACGCAAAATTTTAGATATATATCTAATTGATAGTTATTTGTTTAGTAATTTAATCAAAATATAAATAACATTTTCAAGTTTTACACTATAAACTCTTTTTGCATTAGAAATAAAATTAAGAAGGGTTTAAAAAAAAAGCTGAGTACAAAAAATATACAACTCTGACGAGAAATAAAAATTTGTATTACACTCTTGTATTTGTAATAAAAGAAAAAGAAGACATTACTCTGTTCTTACATCAGTTCTTACGAACGAAGTCTGTCCCTGAGTAGGTTTGTGATGCCGTTCGCTTTGGCTTTGACGCTGAGTCACATACGTAACAGCTCTATACATATCTGAACATGAATACGCAACCTCCGACATTGCCTGGAAAAGCTCGGGAAGGCGAGTTCGAAGACTAGCTAATGACTTCTCTCTAACTTGTTGGCTTTGTCTTTGGTAAGCTTCTTCTTCTTCTTCCAACCTCTTTTTGATTTGTTCTACATTGAATTGCCTCACAACGACCTCATCTTTGTGATCGTTATCCGCTTCCGAACCATCTGGATTCATCTCCTCTGGACCTCTCTTTTGCATGTATTTATAGTACCAATCTTCAAACTGTCTTATTTTTCTTGCAAGTTCTTTTTTTGTCTCTTCGCATCTGTCTCTGAGTTTCATTTCTTCTTCTTGCTGCTGCATTATTGTGCTTATAACTGCTGCGAAATTGATTATTGCGGTTCTTGCCATTTCGTCAGGGATTTTGTCTAACCGGTCGTACCAAGCATGGAGGAGTTTTTGGATTGCGGGATTGGGAACTCGAGGAGGTGAAGATACTTTCTCCTTGAGTGTGCTTTCGATAGGGATGAGATTTAGCTTTAGCCATCCACCGAGTGATTTTATGTATTCTTTTTGATAATCTATCATCCTGCAAAATTGCGTGTGCCATTCTTGAACCACTGCCAAGAGCTGGATCGTGCGTTCGTGATGATGATCGTTTGTTTTTTTCACTGCTTGAGAAACATCTAGAGATTTCAAAATCTTTGAGATCTCAGCTTGTCTTTGATGATGCATTTGCATCATTTCCCACATCTTCCCCATCCTGCAAGAGTTTTCATAAAAAATAACTCAATATCATATCATCTAAAGCATCATCAAAAACAACTCGATCGGCCAGGGAAACTTACGCCTCGACAAGTTGAACAAGCTTTAGGTATAGCTGTTCATCTCGAAGACGATTGATCTCTGACACTGTGGAGTCCATGGATTGCATGTCAACTATGTATCTTGTATGCAAATGACTAACTGCTGCTTTCGCTCTCTCTAATGAATCTGAATGGCCACCTCGTTTCTTCACCCTATTTAAATGAGAAACCTTTTTCTGGTACTCAATTTTCATGAGTTCACCAGCCTACATCCAGCAAAAATTATTCCAAAATCAGACTCCGAATTGAAGAAATATCATCTTGGCTTATACAAAACTCTACCACAAACAACCATAGAGACCCTTAATATAAATATGGAGACTTTTATCAGAAGAGAAGAACATCAGAAAAGACTTAAAACATGGCTGCAAGAAACTCTACTTGAAATAGGCAAATCTTTCAGCTAAACTAAACAACCACAAGCATAAACGGAGAGAAGTTTGGTACGCTTACCTTCACTTCGTCGTAGAGCTTTTTTTCCCACGCTAGCAATTTGTCAAGAATAGTAGCATGAGTTTCGTTCTCTTCAGAATCGAAATCATCTTTCCCATCATCAGCATTTGGCAGTCCTCTAATCGATCTATTCCATGTAATTACACGCATTACTCTAGCAGAGTGATCGATGTGGCCTGTCACAACAATACAATAACCTTAAAAAGTTGAGCAAATCTATGGAAAAAGATAATCTTGTTCTAACAATTTATTGAATCACATACCTCGGTTATCTGCAAAATTAGAGTGGTAATGGAGCCTAGTGGCTTCAAGCATCTTGGAAACTTCATGAGCACTTTCAGAAGCTTTCAAGAAATTATCATCAAGCTCATTGAATACATTTGCCAAATTCGTCGTCACCGGTCTCGCTCCCCTCCTCTCTCCGGCGATCGCCATTCCTTTGCTCTTCTTCATCCCTCTCAAATTAGCAGCTTTTTCCAGTTCCACATTCGCTTCCTCCACCCTCTTCGGCTTTTCCTCCACCGGTTGTTTCCGTTCAACTACCGTCTCCTCCTCCTCCTCCTCCTCCTCTTCATCTGAGGCTGGTGAAGTTGGTTGAGGAGGAGCAGGTTTCGCCTGTAGTTGTGGCGGAGGAGGAGTGTCTTCTAAAGTGGTTCCAGGCATGTTCTCTACACTCGAGAAGAAATAATCGTAGACAAAGTGCTCTTGTTGCTGTTGTTGATGCTGATGCTGACGTGGCTGCGGAATCTGCCTTGGGTCCGCCCCCACGGATTGCGGCGGAGGAGGAGGCGGCGCTTCCTGGCGATCATCAATCACCGTCCTACCTCTACTGCTACCTCCACGGCTTTTCGATTTCCTAACCAAACGGTCATGATTCTCCAGTTCGGAGTCATCGTCATCGTCTAAGGT
This sequence comes from Pugionium cornutum, assembly GCA_018901935.1. Classification (NCBI taxonomy): domain Eukaryota; kingdom Viridiplantae; phylum Streptophyta; class Magnoliopsida; order Brassicales; family Brassicaceae; genus Pugionium; species Pugionium cornutum. The sequence continues at coordinate 24,076,887 of CM032156.1, read as the reverse complement.
TCCGTCTTCTTCAATTATGGTCCCGTTAAGTCCATTACCAGATGGACCACCGGATCTACCGTTCATCTCCGGCATGGTAGCAGCACGCTGAAGTGGAAGCGGTGGAGGAGGAGGAGGAGGTGGGAGAGTATCAGGGATAGGCTGAGGGATCGCGGCAGAGGCGGAGGAAGAAGAAGCGGCGGAATTGATCACGGTGGGTGAGGAAGGAGGAGATACACCAGTGGGAACTGAGGAAGAAGAAGCGATGGCGGTAGATGAGGAAGAGTGACCGGAGACAAGAAATTCGCCGTGTGCGTAATCAGAGAGAGCAGCTCCAGTGTTTTTGAGAGCCATAGCGTAAGCGGAGTGTGCAGCGGCAAAAGCGTTACGAGCAGAGACAGCTTCTTTCATGAACTGTTTACGCTCTTTGCAACGAGTAACGGCTTCTTCGTTCTCGATCTTGGATTGAGCACAACCCATCTTCTTCTTCTTCCTTCTCCTCTCTGCAAACTCAAGCTCTCACAATCTTACTTTCAGATCTGAAAGAGAGAGCAGAGAGAATTGAAACTCAAAAAGCTTTGGGGGAATAATTGAGAAGAGGTTGGATTGTTTCTATATCTCTCCAGTCAGATACGACGTCGCTCCAATTGTTAGAAAAGGCAATTTCGCTTTACTTTTTTGTTTTCTTTGCAATTTTCTTCTTTCGTTGGGCAATGACGTGGACAAAGTTAAAGGAAAAGAAACGAATATAACGTTTTCTTACTTTTAAAATTGCTTTTTTTTTTGTTGTTGCTTAAAATCTTTTGTAATGGGTTTAGAAATTTATAACGAAACCTTTTATTTTTTTGTTTCATAAGATATAATATTTTAGATAATAAAAATATTTCATCATCAATAATGTTTGCAAAATAATTATTTTGTTGTATTCTGCCATTTGCTTTGTTATTTACTAATAATAGATGATGGTTTATTTTAAAATATTAAAAGTAATAATTTTATAATTTGTTTGTAAATTTTTTAAAATTTATTACAAATAAATAGAAGGTATATATGTTTATATTTTATATACCTAGCTAATCGTTTTTCAAAATCTATACAAAATAAATATTGGACAATTGATAAAAATAACATTTTTAAGTTTTTATCCCAAATATAGTATCATTAGTTTAAATTTTCAAAAATAATATAAATTTAATATTAAAATAACTTAAAATTTCTTTTTAATAAAAAAATTAAATCCTAAATTGTAAAATTGAACTCAAATATAGTATTTTAATTATATTTATAATTTATTTATGGTAAATATGAATTTTCATTAAATAATTTATGGTATTTTTGAAATTATAAGTTTACAGTGCTAAATTTGTAATAAAAACTTTAAAAAATGCTATTTTATAATATTATTTATAAAATTTTTGTGTCTAATTAATAAAAAAGTTAAGGTTTTCATACATATTAAATTTGATTGTCAAAGCATCATTTTCTTGTGATTGACAATTTTCTATAATTCATAATTCAATAAAATTCGTTTTTGAAATGTTTGATTCATTATCATTAACTAATAACATTTAATTTAAATAAAAAAAATTCCATCCTCTTTTTCAGTATGTTTTATTACTCTCCATCATGTTTTTCTTTTTTGAGAACCAGTGAACTAATTTCAAACTAACAAAGATAATTACATTTTTCTTACATTTTCTTAATGAAATCTACTTAGTAACACGTACCAATATAAACTTACCGATTACAAAGATAAATCCTTATCTCCTTCGTAGAGCTGCAAGCCCAGCCACCACTTCATCATAATCCAAGAGCTTAGGTCTTCCAGACGACGACGTTCTCTCGTTCTCTCTCGTTGACAAAGCTTCATTTTTGCTTGAGTTTGTGAGACTCCCACTGCCTTGTGATCCAAGTAACCTCGAGCTTTCTTGATCGATACTTTTTCTTTTCTCCTCTTGTCCTTTCTCATTGTTTCGAGCTCCTGATTTCGTGTATGGAGGAGAAATTAATCCGTAAGGCAAAATCTTCTTCTTTATAGATTCTCTTCTTAGAGAACTTGAATTCGAGCTTGAATCGGAACTGAAACTGCCTTTGGACAATGAATCTCTTGTCCAACTCTTTGAAAGAACCGATTCATCCTCGCTTTGATCATTTACGATACTTTTCTCTGTCTCATTCTTCGGCCCATCACCTCCTGTCTCTTTCTTCGACCCATCACCTCCTGTCTCAATCTTCTGCTCAATCTACACATTTGTTTCATACATTAGAACACAAAAACTGAGAAAATTTTGTCTCTCTTAAGTCAGATTTTGGAATATATATTTTACTTGCAAAGCTGAAGTTTGTCTAAGCAGTAATAGATTCAGAGCTGCAGAATCCCAGTTAATAGAGAACTCTTTCGCAATGTCTTTCACTGTCTGAATCTTGAGTTCTCGTGAAGGTCTTCTTCTCAATTCAGTTTTCTCAACGAGCTTCAACATTTCAAAACATAAAGATGTAATGAGTCTGCAAGAAAAATATTAGACAATTAACTTCAATAAATCAACCTCATGATTTACAGAAGATTCAACGAAATTCCCAAATCTATGTATAAACACAGCTCTAAGATCCTTAAGTTCTGGAACATCAGGAACCCATGCTGCTGCATATATCAAAGAGGAAACTGCTTCTTGACATTCTTCAGGACATTCTCTAAAAGTGAAGGAAAAAAACAAAAGATATGAGTTAGTAAAGTCCGAGACCTTTTGTGGAATGAAATCTATAGATTAAAGAGAAATATTAAGAACCTTTTCTTCAGCATTAGTGAAAGATTTTCAGAGATACAATCGCAGAAACGTTCGATGATATCATAACACGATATAATTCTAAGCTGTTCAAGTAATTCTTCTGCCTGCAATAACAAGTAATTGATAGATTTTCAAACCAAACAGGAAAGTAATAAAGGAAATTACTTAGAATTAGAGGAAAGAAGAGCGCTCTTACTCTTGTATAGGCATTATAATCATGGCCATTCTTAAGAAAATTTACAATGTCCATTTTCAAATAATTAACCATTGCAATCCTTTTTCTTCTCACTGTATCTAGCCGAATCTTCATGTAGCTGGTTGCAGATTTGCTGCATTTCATCACAAATAAGGATTTAGTTAATAACTCAGAAACCTTAAAAACTTAAAAGTTCAAAACTCTTAACCTTTTCTTGTAGAACTTGGGTTTGAAGCACCCAAGAAACATCATCATTTTTTTTCCAATTCTTGAGGCAGAAGAAGGGCAAAAAGATGAAAACTTTATATGAAGACCCAGAAGAATCAACCGGTGGTTTAGTGAATGGAGTTGAAGTAATACTTAGAATCAGAATATCACAAAAGCTATGAAGCAAAGAAACGAACCAGAAAGTTTCTTATGAAGATATAAAGTATAAAGAAAATGTAAGTCCAAAAGAAGAAAACTTATGTTGAAATGCTTTCAGTATGGTCTTTATTTATTATATGAAGCTTAGTTTTTTTTATATTTAAATATTCAAACTTAGATAAAAAGTTCAATTATTTATTCGAAGCTACTTAGCTCACAAGCACTTTAGCTGTAAACTTCCAAGAACCATCTTTCATTTCTTTTTGCATAACAAGTAATTAGACAGAAAATATCCTAAGATTCGATTCTAATGGTCAATGTTAAAGTATTAAAGTGTCTTATTGAGACATATGTTATAAGTTACTTACATCTAATGGTTGGACCAATTTCTCAAGCTGATGGAACATTCTAGACGCCTCGATGGAACATTCTGAGTACAAGAATAAACCAAGTCCATAACTTTCTCAACCAGATTCTAACCGGATCAAGAATCTCTAACCCACCATAGTTAATGTAAATACAGACTTTATTACAAGTTATTATAAGTTAACTTTTACAGACTTTATTATAAGTTAACTTTTACAGACTTTATTACAAGTTTTAGTAATTTTAAAATTGTATAATTTTATTTTTTATTAACAATTTGTAATTATATTTATCGTTAATAGTTATTTCTATATTTGTAGAATTTCACATATGAAATTTGAAAAACATATATGATAAAATAATTTTTGAATTTTTTTATAAAACAGTACATTCAAATTTTAAAAAATCACACATATTTTTTATATATCAAATTAATGGGGAAATTGCTAAAAATGACCTAAAACTTGACTTCAAATGCAAATCTAACCCACATGAAAATATTTTTGCAAAACTAACATATGAGGATGGAGAAATTACTGAACACTCCTTTTGTCTAAAAAATAATGTCGAAATATCAATTACGTTTCAGTCCCTGCGTGTATTTTTGTTATCAAAACAGACTTCTCGGAGAAGTCTGCTTTGGTGAGAAAAACAGTTTATTCCGGCTGAAGCAGACTTCTCGGAGAAGTCTGCTTTGGTGAGAAAAACAGTTTATTCCGGCTGAAGCAGACTTCTCGGAGAAATCTGCTTTGGTGAAAAAAACAGTTTATTCCGGTTGAAGTAGACTTCTCAGAGAAGTCTGCTTTGGTGAGAAAAACAGTTTATTCTGGCTGAAGCAGATTTCGCGAAGTCTGCTTTGTAAATAAATTACCTAAATCAAATAAAATTTTTGAAATATTTAAAAAAATTAAAATTGCTATTAACATAATTTATATACATATCAAAAGCACGTAAAAGTTATACTGAATTCAAAAATAAGGAGATTGGATTCGATCTAATGGTATAAAATATTTGCTAGTTTTTGTTGTTATGTGTTGTGGGTTAATAGTTGATGTTTGTGTAGAGAATTCATGTTAGAATTTGAAATATCATGTGATAAATTTGAAAATTTAGATTTACAATTTTTTAAAGGAAAATTGTTTGAGTTTTACTTAACTATCTTCAACATATTAATCTAATTTTTAACAAAACTTTCGCACATTTAGTGAATCTTATTATTTAGGATTTAGAGTTACGCAGACTTCTCTAGATGTTGTCATAGATTTAATGCACAAACCGGAAATTTAATGTAACTAAACCGGTTTTCTTCAATTTAGAGTTTAGGGTTATGTAAAAATACAAAACAGACTTCTCGAAGTGTGCTTTGTATTTTTTTTTATAAAGAAGACTTCGAGAAGTCTGCTTTGTATTTTTTTACGAAGCAGACATCTAGAAGTCTGCGCAAACCGGGAATTTTTATCAAACCGGGAATTAGTGATTTGACAGTTTAACCTAACCGATTTTTACCACAAGTATATAAGCCAAAATCCTAATAATTTACCATTTATTTTCGAGCCGAAAAAAACCTGTTTCTCTGTCTCTCTCGCCGCCGCTTACTCTGTTGCCATCTTTCTCACCGTTCACCGGCCTTCTCGTTACCGCAGTAAGGTTTTCTCGTTCTGTCTGTCATGCATCTCTCGGTAAGGTTTTCGGTTTCTCTCGCCCTCATATCTATCTCTTGTCGCCGTCTCTTTTTCTCTTGCCCCATGGTAAGGTGTAAGTTTTTGTTTGTATTTCTCTTTTCCCCGATGGCCTTTCTTTTCCCCGCGATGGTATGAGTAGATCTGCATGTTTCAGTTGATGTTTGACAGTTTTTTGTTTTCTATTCATAGATATGCATGTTTCAGTTGATGTTTGACAGTTTTTTGTTTTCCATTCATAGATTTGCATGTTTCAGTTGATGTTTGATGGTTTTTAGTTGATGTTTGACGATTTTTTGTTTCCCTTTCATAGATATCCTCACGTTTCGGAATCCCCTACGGTGCAACCTTTTTCGCGGTAAGAAATACTTCGAAAATGGTTTTGAATTTTTTTTTTTTTGCGGTTTTATTTTAACTATGATATTTGAAAATTTTTTTTGTGATTTTTATTTGTGGTATATGGAAAAAAATAATTTTCGCGGTTTAAATAGACCCCATGTACAAATTTTGTTTCGGTTGTTTTTGTATAGATTCTCCATTGTCTGCGAATAGAATCCCCACCGTCAAAGGTATGTGATTTTCATAGATTTTCTGAAGATTTTTAACTGTTTCATGGATATTTTTAACTGGTTTCGGGGTTGTTATTACATAGACGTTTATTTTGATGGTTATTTTGTTGCATTTTTCTGTGATTTTCGGGATTGTGCTTGCTTTCGCGGTTTATTTTGTTGCATTTTTCTGTGATTTCCGGCATTGTGCTTTTTCGAGAGAAGTTTGCTTCATATTTTTTGTTCAAAGCAGACATCTCTTGAGAGAATTTTGCTTCATATTTTTTGTTCAAAGCAGACTTCTCGAGAGAAGTCTGCCTCATATTTTTTTGTTCAAAGCAAACTTCTCGAGAGAAGTCTGCTTCATATTTTTTGTTCAAAGCACAATTCTCGAGAGAAGTCAGCTTCATATTTTTTTGTTCAAAGCAGACTTCTCGAGAGAAGTTTGCTTTATATTTTTTGTTCAAAGCAGATTTCTCGAGAGAAGTATGCTTCATATTTTTTGTTCAAAGCAGACTTCTCTCGAGAGAAGTTTGCTTCATATTTTTTTTTCAAAGCAGACTTCTCGAGAGAAATCTACTTCATATTTTTTGTTCAAAGCAGACTTCTCTCGAGAGAAGTTTGCTTCATATTTTTTGTTCAAAGCACACGTCTCGAGAGAAGTCTACTTCATATTTTTTTGTTCAAAGCAGACTTCTCGAGAGAAGTTTGCTTCATATTTTTTGTTCAAAGGAGACTTCTCGAGAGAAGTCTGCTTCATATTTTTTGTTCAAAGCCTGCTTCATATTTTTTGTTCAAAGCAGATTTCTCGAGAGAAGTATGCTTCATATTTTTTGTTCAAAGCAGACTTCTCGAGAGAAGTCTGCTTCATATTTCTTTGTTCAAAGCAGACTTCTCTCGAGAAGTCTGCTTTCTCTTTTTTTATGAAGCAGACTTCGCTCTGTAGAAGTCTGTTTCCTATTTTATGCACACCAATATATTATTCTGTTTAACTATTTTTTGTGATTGTAGTATTCAAAATAGACAAAAATAGTTTCCCAATTCGCCTCTTTACAAAAGACACTGAGCCGCCCCCACAGAAAAGCATCGGATATCATTCTTGCGATGCTGAGCTCATGTCTGCACTTGAGCATCGGATATCATTCTTGCGATTCTGAGTTCTCTTCTCGGTGTGTGCCTTAAATTCTACTAGTTGGATTTCGCGTGGGCTTCTAGGCTTGTGCACCACATGCTCTCCTTCCAGCTTTTCTCTTCTGCAAAATACGAGATTTGGTGTTTGGTTAGTGATAATCCGGTAAGGTTCTCCCTTAATGAATTTGAGCATTTGACTGGGTTGAACTGCAAATATGATGACAGTTTAGATAAAGAGCCAGATATTGAAGTCACGATGGAGATGAGGATGTTTTGGAAGAACATTGGGATTCGTATTTGTGAAGGTCCTAGCATTCGGAGTTTGGTTCGAGGCATGTTCAAATTGTAGTTCCTGGTCTCGGGATGATAGGATTAGGTTGGGGTATTTGGTCATTTTCGTGACTTTCATTGACGCTCGTGATCGTAGATCATGCACAAATGTCAACTATGCTAGACTGGTGATGAATCTCGCTGCATTCGAGAGCTACCCATGGGGTAGAGTAGCTTTTAAAAAGCTAATTTTGTCCTTAAGAGATAGGGACTTGGGTAGGTTTGCGTACTCCATTGATGGGTTTGTTCAAGTTTTTCAGATTTGGATTTATTTTGCTTTACCAGACTTTGCATTAAAGTATGGTGAACCCATTACTCCTCCCCATACTCTTCCCTTACTCTCTTTCCAAGGCTCCCGAGGTAGAAAGAACCATCAAAGATGTTCTTAAGAGCCAGGTACGTTTGGTGTTTTTGTATTGCATCTCCCTCCATTTCTAATTTTGGTATTTGGTTATGCAGAATAACGTACAACACTTCATTGTGAAGGAGTTCGACGATATGTTTCCATATTAGAAAGATAACGTTGTTGATGACAGTTGTACCAACATCATCAAGGTGCATTTCCAGCATTTTGGGCCTTTTGAGTTTGATGCCTCCCATTGGCACCCTGGAGGTTTCATTAATGGGTTGTTTCAGGTTGATGATGTTGGTAAGGTGACTCCTCAGAAAAGAAGGCACGAACCGGATGAAGATTCACCATTTCTGTCCCAGGATGCACCACGGAATGTGGATAAGACAAATATGATAGAGGCGATGAAGTCCAACTTCGAGACGTTCTTCTCGAATTTCTCCAAGAATGTGATGGTCGGCATTCAAAATGTCAAGGAAAAAGTGGATGCATTGTCGAAGAAGGTGGACGTCATGGAGAGCAATCTGGAGCAGCTTAAGGGAGGCCTGAACATTGTCGGGGAAGGTGGTGCATTTGGTGCGGTTAGTACTCGAACAACCCGATCATGGGTTTTTAAAAAGAAGTGATTTATTTGGTCTTCATTTGTGTACACTATTGATTGAACATATTTCGCATGTGGTTTGATGGTTTGATAATTAGGACCTAATACAGATTTTGAGTAAAGATTTTATTGTGTTATGAAATTTTATTTAAGGATGGATCCCGCGTTAATCAAAAACAAAGAGCAAGTGAAAGTGTCTATCGAGGGAAGCAGAGCAGTGTACAATACGTACGCACGGAAAAAAAGCCGAAAGTTGATATGTCTGCTTTAAAACACAAACAAAACATTAAAAAAAAGGCAGCAATGCTTGTTCAATGCCCCAAAAGTGTTAGAATGCGTAAACTTGATCCCACACAACAATCACCGTTCCAAGGAAATAGCATCGTGAAAGAAATAATTACAAACAAAAAACGTGGTGGTGGATATGATCCTTTCGCTGAAGTTGACGGACAGAAAGTAAATATGCTCAATGATTGGTTGAAACTTGACAAGTAAGTAATCTTTTTAGAATCTTGTCATGCAAGTTATCTTATTTTAGAATCTTTTCGTGCAAGTTATCTTATTTAAGAATCTTGTTATGCAAGTTATCTTATTTTAGAATCTTTTTGTGCAGTGATACTTCATAATAGGCCTGGGTTTTTGGTTTAAACCGAATAACCCGAATCGGCCGAACCGAGAATTTCAGTTTTCGGTTTTTGTTTAAATATATTCAGTAAACCGATCGGCTAATTAATTAATTTTATTCGATTTATGATTCGGTTCGGTTCGGGAATAGAAAACCGACCGGTTTTCAGAAACCGAAAATCACACCCTTTATAAGTGAAAAACCCTAATTCTTTTTACAATGTTTTCACTTTCTTCTTCTCTATGCGACTGTCTCCCTGTAGTTTTCTTCTCCATGTGGCTTTGTTCTCCCTTCGGTTTTTTCTCTTCTTCTTCTTCTTCTCTTTCGGTTTTACTTTTTTGTTTTTTTTTCTTTTTTGATGTTCTTCCCTACGGCTACCCTTCTGAGTAGGCGACTAGCCGGGTTTGCAAACCCTAATTTCTTGAATACTTCTCAGTTTTCTTCTCTTCTTGTTTGTCCCGTGGATCTTTCATATAACCCTGATTTCTCCAAATCTAGTACTCGTTTTCGCAAACTCTAATTTTTGGGTTTAAACTTTTCTCAGGAGAATCCGAAAATTTAGTATTTGTTTTGGCCATTGTTCACTTTGGTGGAAGGTAAAGTATCGTGAATCTCTAGTTTTCCCTTTTGGTTTTGCATGAACATCGATGTAGTTAATTCATATTGTAATATATTTCTGCTCGACTTCTTTCTGTTTACGCTGCTACTGGCTGTATGTAGTGTTTATGACATCGATATTGATCTCGCTGTTAACCATAGATTAAAGGTAAAAATTAAAATCAGTATGTTCTTAAACCTTTTGAAATTCAGATATATTTGATGGTGTTATGAATCATGGAAACTCGGAACCAATTAAAAAGACTCTCAAATGCAAGAGAATCAATAGATCTCAGTGAAGTTTTATGGCTTTTTTTTGCTTATCCATAGATCTGAGTGAAGTTTTATGGCTTTTCTTTTGCATATCCATAGATGTGAGTGAAGTTTTATTGCTTTTCTTTTGCATATCAATAGATCTATAGATCTGAGTGAATTTCAATAGAATCAAGTATTGTTCGTAGGTACTTATGAAAAGTTTAGTGGTCTAATCTGAATGCTTTATAAGTAGAGAGAATTTTTGGTTGAATAAGCAAACAAACACAGGTTTTTGAACCGAACTGGTCCGAAGAACCGAGTAACCGAATTAAACCGAATTAAACCGAATTAAACCAAATTAAACCAAATTAAACTGAATTAAACCGAAATAAATTTTAATTCGGTTCAATTCGGAACATTTTTAAATGCTAAAAACCAAACCAATTAAATCGATGAAATAACCGAACCGAACCGAATTTTTTTTTTTTTTGGTCGACATTTTTCAAAACCGAATTAACCAAAATCCGAAAAGCCCGACCCGATTAACCCGAAAAAACCGAAAACCCAGGCCTACTTCATAAGAATCAAACGCGTAATTTCTCACTCTCCGGGGTCCTCAGAATCTTTTTGTGCAGTGATACATCCCAGAGTTAACCTTTGTCGTTGGTCGCAACTTCCTTTTTTGAGATCCTCAACACTAAAACTCCATTTATTATTATCTTCATCACTATCTTCATTTTTCAATTTACCGTAAAGATTGTAATCCTCACCATCGCAGTAAACTTTATCATCTTCAACTAAATGTTCATCATCATCAGAGACATCATCACCCTTAGACAAATTATTTTCACGCTTCACAGAGATACAAAGACGTATAACATGATTTTTGCATAACTCAACCAAGTTACGAACTTGTCTATCATTTGTTACTTTCATAGGAGGAGTATCGCACGGCTTTTGATCTAACAACGCCGGTGGTAGAACATAACTTATCTCCAACACATCAAATTATCTACCGAATCCGAAATCATCTTGTATCATTTCGACAAGTTCTTGATGTTTGCAATCATCCTCAATTACAAAAAATTTTCCTCCTCTTATATTATCCACAGAAAAATTCCAAGTCTCTGTAATAGTTCACTCCCCACAAACAACAACGATTTGGACCATTATCTGCGGTAAAAGTTAATGAATTTGATTAGATCATTGTACACATACTAAATTTTCTCACTGAAGTAGACTTCTCGGAGAGGTCTGCTTTAATCGGAATAAACTATTTTTGTTACCGAAGCAGACTTCTCCGAAAAGTCTGCTTTGATAGGAATAAACTATTTTTTTCACCAAAGCAATTTTTATTCCTATCAAAGCAGACTTCTCTGAGAAGTCTGCTTTGATAGGAATAAACTGTTTTTCTCGCCAAAGCAATTTTTATTCCTATCAAAGCAGACTTCTCCGAGAAGTCTGCTTTGATCGGAATAAACGTTACAGACTTCTCCGAGAAGTTTGCTTTGATGATAGAATAAATGTCGCACTTCTCGGAGAAGTCTGCTTCAGTGAGAAAAACTGTTTATTCCGGTTAAAGAGAGATTTATTCCGATTAAAGCAGACTTTTCGAAGTCTGCTTTGTAATATATTTACAAAGAAGACTTCGAGAAGTCTGCTAGAGAAGTCTGCTTTGTAATATATTTACAAAGCAAACTTCTCGTAACTGTATGAACTGAAAAAATAACCGAAAGCAAAACACGAAAACTAACATTCGATCTTGGTTTTTTAGCTACGCGACTTAAATGATGACCGATATAAACTCCCAGAAGCTTGATTTAACGGATAATGATGAATTTTTGCAAAGTTGGAAGCTTTTGAATGTAGAGTGAAGAGAGAAATTGGAAGAAAATGAGAGAGAAAATGAAAGAGGTTGAGATGAATGAGATTTGATGAAGGAATAGAGGTATAAAGATGGGTGTGTCGATGGAATTAAGAGCTCCCAACAACCACGATAATGGTGGTTGTGTGCAATGAAGAAGATGACATTTTCGTAATATTTTTGAAAAATTTGTTCAAATGGTCTTTGTGTTTTTTTTATTTTTTTTTTAAATTAATGGCAAAGTTGTAAACACAATATAATTCAAAAATAATAATTAAAAAAATAGAATAACAAGTGAATTGTATTAATCAGCTTGGTGTTACAAAAGTTGGACGGACTATTAAATACTAATCACCCCGAGCTAACAATTTTTTTGTGTATTATCTATGGCACAACCACCCTTTTTTAATACTCTCAAGTCATTAAATATTAAACATTTTCATCATTAATGCTCATTAATGTTCTTGTTCAAAAAAATCATTGCTGCTTTAGATATCTGGTAAAATCAGACGTTTTACACAATTTCCTTGACTTTTCGAAAACGGTAAAAAGATTTTTTTTTATGGTGCCTCAAAATTGTTGGACCGACTTCTTTTTGAGCCGACCTTCATGTTTGGTGAGGGCAAAATCTATCGCCAACACAAACCAACATTTAGGTGATTGAAATGTAGTAGCTCTTCTAATTTCCAAGTAGAATTTGAAACTTCCCATGAAGTGGAGTTTCTGAACTACGAATAGCATTTACGTTTGGTTTGGTCCAATGAACCCAATCATTAGGATAAGACATGGAAAATCAATTATAGTAAATGTACAAAGTTTTATCTCAGATATGTTTAAAAAGATATTACAAGAAGGATTTATCTCACAAAAGAATCTGCCACATGAATAAGAGAAAGAGAAAATAATCCCCATTTTCAGTGTTCTATTAAAAAGTTCTTCACAACTTGACCTCTGTGAGATGTTTACTTTGAAATAACTTGCATTCTGAGATAATCAACACCTTTAAGTGGTAATAAACAACAACAACAACAAACAACATGAAGCAAACAACATCAATGATTGTTAGCAAGTAGACGTTTTGCTCAGAGAGAAATTACACAAAAGGACATTGCCAACTGATTATGTACACTTTTTGACACTTATCACCGCACTCTGCATGCTGCAGGTCCACTTGGTGAATAATTTGGATTGGGTGACCTGCAAATGGCACTAGACCCAACGTTCTTTGCAAATCTCTAGTGCATTCTGTAATCAGGCACCCTTCCCATTGCAAACGCAGCTCCAGCTGCACCAGGGATCAAGGAATCACCTTTACACTGCAAAGGTTCCAAAGTCTCAACCACATCACTCATCAATGGCCTAGCTTTCGGGTTCTGGCTAAGACAATAATACGCCAAGTTGTATGCCTTCTGAGCTGCCCTGACAGGGTATTGGTTCTCCAGCTTCGGGTCCATTATTTGTAGTAGTTTTCTTTTATCATTGAACTTCGGCCGAGCCCAATCAACCAGATTCTGCTCTTTGCTAGGTCTTGTCTTGTCGACTGATTTTCGTCCTGTCAACATCTCCAAAAGAACTACTCCAAAGCTGTACACATCACTTCTGGCTGTCAGGTGTCCAGTCATCACATACTCTGGGGCAGCATAGCCATAAGTACCCATCACTCGAGTTGATACGTGGGTAGCATCACCCTGGGGACCAGCTTTAGCTAAGCCAAAATCCGAGAGCTTGGCTGTGTAGTCCGAGTCAAGCAGTATATTGGAAGTCTTGAAATCCCGATATATAACCTGTCTTTCAGCGTTGTGGAGGAAAGCAAGCCCTTTCGCAGCTCCAAGAGCAATCATCATCCTTCTAGACCAAGGTAGCGGAGCTGTGGTTTTTCGAAACAGATGCTTCTCAAGGCTGCCTCGCAGCATGAACTCGTAAACAAGCAATTGGTGATCGTCCTCGCAGCAGTAACCAATAAGTTTGACGAGGTTAGGATGATGGAGCTGGCCGAGGAAGTTGACCTCCGTAAGCCATTCAAGATGGCCCTGGAGGCCCTCTTTGTTGAGGACCTTAACAGCAACAGGTAGCGACTTGAGGTCAGTGCGGAGATTATCATCAATGTAGCCCTTGTATACAGTGCCGAAGCCGCCTTCTCCGAGAATATAATCTGGGCGGAAGCTCTTGGTAATGGTTTCAAGCTCAAACAAAGTAAAGGGAATGACTTGGGAAAACGAAAGAGGAGTGCGAGAGTCGCCCCAGAAGCGATGAGTCGATGGATCGCTCAGATCTGAGACGGATCGAGAGTGTTTCTTCTGGAGCTGTTGTGCTTGAGCTTGAGGAGTGAAGACGGCAACCTCTTCTCTTGTACCGCAGTTTCCCATTGTCAGCAGGTAGAAAGCAGTGGAAAGTATCTAATTATCAATCTCACTGTGCACCACCAAACAGATACCGAATTGAAAACCACAATTGAAACGGAGAAGACAACAACGACCTCTCTACTCACCGCACCACTGGAAGTAGTCTTTTCTCAATTCGTGAATGTTTTACTTACAATATCAAATGACGCTTAGATAAAGCAGAGAGTCAGACAAGAAACCAGGAGCAGTGCTTGTTTCCGACAGAAAACCCAATTTTCAGATCCATAGCTACAACTTCATAAACCCTAAAAAAGTTCAAGAATTCGGACAATTTAACTAATCAGAAACCCTTATATGGAAAAAAGAAGCTTCATCAATCATCAGCCGTAAAAAAAAGAATCGGGAAATTGGAGATTACCGCTAAGTCATAACATCAGGAAGAAAACGCAGCCTTTATGATGTATGAAGGAGTTGGAAAAATTGGAGCTTTTGAGGTTTATGAATAATTGCAGAGACAAGAGAGAATGAAAACAAACAAAAAAGTCTTTAATGGCGAATTTATGGAGTAGCCAGTAGATGGACTTTGGACAAGCTAGTGAGTGGTTCGGAATAAAAAAAATCTTAAATTCTTTGTTTTGGTCCATAAATTACTTGATTTTCCAATTTCTCACCCTGTGTTATCATAAGTTACATGGAGTACAATAGTAAATAGGGCGAACTCCTAGAGACTCCATTTTATACATTTTTCAAGATCTAATAGACAATTAACGATATCATTCATGTTGAGATCGTCTCTTATTGTGTGCCTGCCATGGAAGAATGGCTTAGATATCGATGAAAGTTGACAAAAACAACATATTTTTTTTACAAGAAGCGTTTCGCGACCTCGCACTATCCCTATTCTCGCTAATATTTTTAAAAATTAATATTATTTTAATATATTATTAACATAATAAATTTTAAATAAATATTTAAATAAAATTAAATTAATATAATAATTATGATATATGTTATTGTTATTAATTTGGTTTGAAAATCAATGTATTTTATTAAACTAATAAAAAATTATTAGATTCGTTAAAAATAATTATAAATAAAAATTAAAATTATATAAATATTTAATTTATATTTAACAATAAACAATATTATATAATTTGTGAATATTTTTTTCTACGTAGAACGTGAATACAAAATCTAGTATAATTTAAGAAACATTTTAATAAAATAACCTTACTCTGACGTGTTATTAATAGAAATGACATGCTGACGTGTTATCACTACAATAAATTTTAAATAAATATATAAATAAGATTAAATTACTAAAATAATTACAATATATGTAATTGTTATTAGTTTAGATAAAAATTAATATATTTATTAAATTAACCAAAAAAATATTATTAAAATTATCTAAAATAATTAATTTTATTTTAATATATATAAAAATTAATATTAAAAATAATTTTTAAAAAAAATATAAATATTTAATTTATATTTATTAATAAATGATATTATATAATTTACAATTATATTTTTTTCACACATGGATATAAATATAATTCTCTTATTAAATTAAGAGTAATACCCTAAAATAGCATCTTTTAAAGTTTTTCTTCCAAATCTAGCATAATAAAATTAAATTTCCAAAAATAGCACAAATACTTATGTAAAAATATTTATTTATTCTAAATAAATTATATATAAACTTAAAATATTATATTTGGGTTCATTATTTCCAATTTAGGGTTTAATTTTTTCTATTAAAATATAGATTTAATGCATTTTAATGTTAAATTTGTGCTATTATTGAAAATTTTGAACTAATGATGCTATTTTTGGAACAAAAACTTAGAAATGTGCAGTTTTAGACATTTGCCCATAAATTTATTGTCAGATGAAAGTGTAACTTATTTTTCAGACCTAAACGGTAGGAAAAAAATCTAACATAAACATCTTAAAAAAGATGCAATAAATCGGACAATATAGTCATTGCCATCAATTGAAAATTCATGGCCGGTTAATCTTTCTATTTGAAGAGTACGAGGAAGAAGACCACCGTAGAAGAGTAAGACGGTGACGGAGGCCACCGGTTTAGTCGCCACCGCAGCGACTAGCTTCACCACTGAACTTAGCAATGACACAATTACCTAAACGATTCAGAAACAAATCCATCGACAAAAAAACAAACTTAATGAAATCGAAGTAATTATCATAACATAATTCAATATTCCTTGAATCTGTTACATTGAATCTTCCTTCATGATGTAAATTTTTTAATGGCAAAGAGACGAAAGGTACCATAAACGAAGAATGAAAGATTGATGGTTTCTTGAACAGAGAAGAAGCTTTATGAATCTGTAATGTCCAAATCAAATCTTGTTTTGACGATCTCTCCGGAGCTTGCAATCGATTTGCATGAATTTAAATGTACAAAATGTTTTAAAAGGAAACAAGAGGGAATGGGAAAAAAAAAGGAAAAACAAAATCTTCAATGGAGAAAGCATTTATTTGATACTTAGAAGACAAGCCACACATTTATGGAATAAAATGTTCCCCAAGTATTCAATTGTGTAATACTTCATTTCTTGAAACTTGATATTCAAACCACAGTTTTTCTAGATGGAATAATACTGCAAATAAGAAGTGATATCTGAACCAAAATGCAATTATATTTTCAAAACTGATCAATTATGTTTATAAGTCAAAAAATTTCTTTCTTTCTTTCTTTACTTAATTCTTATTTTTGTTGTTTTCAACCCACCACTATTGGAAAATTATAAAAAAAAATCTTTAAATAAAAAACACAACTATAAGTAGTTATTGTGAATATTTTAAATGAAAAAAATCCGCAATTTCTAGCAACTAAGTACATAAATAAGCTTAGTATATCCAAATATTATGAAATTAAAAAGGTTTATGAATTTTGCAAACTCTATAAAGAATATTTTATATTGAGTAATATTATAAAATAAAATTTTAAGTTTTTGTTTAAAATCTAACACTGTAAAATTAAAACTCCAAAAAATAACACAAATAATTATGTAAAAATATTTATTTACTCCAAATAAATAATATATAAACTTAAATATTATATTTGAATTTTTTATTAAAATAAAGTTTTAATATATTTTAATTTAAATTTTTGTTATTTTTAAAATTTTAAATTAATAATATTATCTTTTGAAACAAAAAATCATGTTATTTACATTATTTATATAAAAGTCCCATGTCTTGGTAAATTAAGAAGCCATGGGCCTTTCGATCACATGAAAAGCCCTAAAGAAAAACCCTAGGTTTATATACAGTTTTGTTGACTTATTCCGTCACTACCTTCTCTGTAGCCGGAACCTAAGGGTTTTTATCTTACTCGCATTCGCATCAATGGTGATCTATCTACTTCTTCTCTCCTTCAATCTATTACGGCGGTTTATGTATTTTCTTGTCGTGTGCTTGTTGATCTCAATCACTGATTTGGTTATCGCTGTATGATTGAGTATTTTAGACCAAGGGAACAGCAAGTTTCGGTAAGAGGAGAAACAAGAGTCACACTCTCTGCGTGAGATGTGGCCGTCGCAGTTTTCACATCCAGAAGAGCCGTTGCTCCGCCTGTGCTTACCCAGCTGCTCGCAAGAGGACTTGTACGGATCTCTACCGCTTTGTTGTCTCTTAAAAATGCTTGGGTTTAGTCAAATAATCTACTCGATAAAGAAGTGTAGCATTCTTCATTCCAATTCAAATTTATTTCCTTTGTTTATAATTGCAAACTCATTGGTTTCACTCAGAATTAGGGTTCTTTCGATAAGGTTTGTGTTAGTTTCCGGTTTCATGTGAAATTATGATATGCTTAGTAGTGCAAGCCTCACTTATTCTCAATCAAAAGTTATGATTTTTAAGATTTAGGTGTTATCAGACTTATGAATAATGAGAGTTAGATAACACACCAAAAAACCATCTGCGTTATTCATTTCTAGGTATTGCATATATTGTTAAACAGTTCTGTTTGTTCTGATGCTGTAATGGCATGATGTTTTGGATTTAAAATATTGTAATCTACAATTTCTGGAGAATTCTGAGCTGATGATGTTTGTGTTGATAATCTTAGACAACTGGAGTGTGAAGGCAATCCGTAGGAAGACTACTGGAACTGGAAGAATGAGGTATCTTCGCAATGTGCCTCGCAGATTCAAGACTGGCTTCAGAGAAGGTATATTCCACCATTGTTTTTCCTGTTTCATTCACCTTCTTGTTGAATCTGTAACTGTAAGAAATGGGTTTTTATAATTGAGTCGTTGCACATTTTTCTTGCATTAGGTACCCAAGCCAAGCCAAGAAACAAGGCAGCGGCTTCATCAGCATAAGCAGGTTTTTGAGAATCGTGGGTAGAGTGAAAACTTTGATTTTGGCTTCTGAGTTTGTTCGCAAGATTACTATAAACAAGCATTTGATTACGACTATCTTTTGGTTTGTTAGTTACTCTTTTGATAAAATTTTCGACTTGGATAAGATTTCTCTTTTTTCTGGAATTTGCAAGTCTCTTATTCCATTATGTATTTCATGTTACTACTTAAACATCAAGTTTTTTTTGTTACTATTCTTAGAGAAGAAAACCATCATAATGTGTATGAAAGATTGACAATATTCGTTAGGGAGTTGAATCTGTTTTTTTTTGTTTAACATTTCCAACTTTTTAGTCTTTCATGTTTTGATATTTTTGGTTTAGGAATGTCTTTGTACGTAGGTTTGTAACTCGATATCAAAACATGATTTGTAACTGCATATTTTTGGCATCTATTGTGAAAGTCCCAGGGGATTTAATCAGGACTATTTTCTACTTCTTTAGATTGGTTTCCCGGTTCAAAGTTTGGTTAAGAGAAAGTTCTGGTATTATTCAAAAAACCAAAGAAAAAAAAAGTTGTTCTTACATGTGTATTCGAATTTTCCTTGTGAATATTTTTTTTTGGTTAATTTTACTTATTTACATTGTGTAAAAACGATATTTGTGAATAATATTTTAAAATAGTATTTATCAAATTTTTATTTAAATTTAATAGTATACATTTAATATTTCAAAAATAGTATGAATTAGTTTTTAAAAAATATATTTATTTTAAATAAACTATAAATATGATTAAAATATTATATTTTTAATTTTGAATTTTAATTTTTATTATTAAAAAGTGTTAAGTTATTTTAATACTAAATATGTATTATTTTTAAAATTTAAAATTAAAATTAGTAATATTATATTTGAAATAAATATTTATAAAAATATCATTTTTATTAATATTTATTATCCGTATGTTGAATATAACGGTAAACGATAATTGCTTCCATTGACTATTGCATTCAACATTTCTCGTCGTATTTTTATTAATATTTTTATCCCCCCCCCCCCCCCCCCATCCATTGACTTAAATTGGTTTTTTTTAATGTAAATCATAACATAAATAAATTTGAAAGCATGCTTTGGTAGTTTGGTTAATATGTAGAATTTTGCCTTAAATAGAAGGATAATAACAAAATTGCAATGATCAGAATATTGAGGATTTATTGATCATATCTGTATTTCAGTATTTGTCTCTTGATTTTTGTTGTTGTAACTTTTCATCTAAAAACAAACAGAAACTTTTAACACACAAGACAAATAAAGGCAGATTTATATACAGTCGTTTCTGGAAACATTAAGAATATTCATCATCAAAAAAATATTTGAATGATTTGCTGACAAATTTGTGAATAAAGCATTTTAGTAATAACATTTGTTTGTATTTTAACTTCGAAAACAGAGAGTAACGACGACCAGAGAGAATTTAGACACTGGCAGAAGAATCTCTCTACTGGGACCTACCACATGACCCTTCCTTCCTTATTCCTTCTTCTTCTTCTTCCTCCTCCTTTCTCACTTTCGCCATGTGGAAAACTTGCTAGCGCGTGTGAGACCAATCATCATCTGATCTAATGTCATCGTTTCCGTCGTCCAACAATACTATTCCTTCCGTCGCTAATCCGTCGGAGCCGGAGTTCCCCTTCACCAAATCTAATGCGACGTCGTCGTCTTCTTCGTCTCCGCCTTCCTTCATGGGACCTGCTTCGACGCCTCCGTTACCGGCTATGGGGAGAGTAAACGACGGAGGCTTGGGGAGGGTTGCATTAGCTGGGCTGATTACTGGAGTAGTTCTGGGGGCAACGATTGTTCTAATCGGAGTTTGTGTTTTCGTCTGCTTCTATAAAAGGAAGAAGAGGAAGATGAAGAAGAAAGATGCTGAAGCTGCTGCTATTAATGGAGAGTTACTAGATCCGAAATTAGGTAACTTTCTAGACAAAATCGCGGAAATTTAGGGTTTTTTTTTAATTTTTGAAATTCGATTTTATTTTTTAGTAATATTTCGATTCCTTTTTATTTATTCGTTTTTCCATTTGATTCTGAAACCTAAAAAAAAACTTAGTAAAAAAGATTGTTGTTCTTGTTCTTTTTCCCTTTTGAAGATTAAGCTTCCTATGCTTGATTAGATTCGAGTGTTATAAGATTATGCTTGATCTGTGAAAGCCATGAAATTTGATTACTTGTTACTTGAATGATGTTGTTGTAGATAATAGCAATCTTCAGCAATGGAATCAAAGTAGCAACTCAGACAATGCACAAAATTTGTTCACATATGAAGATTTGGCTAAAGCAACTGATAACTTCTCCAAGAACAACCTGATTGGACAAGGTGGGTTTGGTTATGTTCATAGAGGAGTTCTTCCAGATGGAACAGAGGTTGCTATTAAGCAGCTTAAAGCCGGAAGCGGACAAGGCGAACGTGAGTTTCAGGCGGAGATACAGATCATTAGTAGAGTCCATCACAGACATCTTGTTTCACTCCTTGGTTATTGCATAACCGGATCTCAAAGATTGCTGGTTTATGATTTTGTGCCGAATAAGACTCTGGAGTTTCATTTGCACGGTGAGTTTAGCTTTCTTGCTGTATAATGTACTCGGTATATTAGTCTTTAATCTGTGGTAACATTTGCAGAGAAAGGGAGACCGGTAATGGAGTGGCAAAAGAGGATGAAGATTGCTTTGGGTGCAGCTAAAGGATTGTCATACTTACATGAGGATTGTGAGTACACTGAGCAATATTTTTGTCTGCAAGTTGGGTTGAACGTTTGTTTTTCTCTGTTGGTGTCAAAGAGATTTTGTTTTGATTCAGGTAACCCTAAAACAATACACCGCGATGTTAAGGCTGCAAATATTCTAATTGATGATAGCTATGAGGCGAAGGTATTCTAAAAACTATAAAATCTGTAGAGATTTTTGTTCCAACTGCACTACTAATGATCTTGAACCTGATTCATCAGTTAGCGGATTTCGGACTTGCCAGGTCTTCTTTAGATACTGATACTCATGTTTCCACTCGAATTATGGGAACATTCGGGTATGAAACACTTTTATCTATGTGCAACCATTCCAACCATAAACAACTAACAGTTTCTTGTGATTTTATCTCGATACAGTTACTTGGCTCCTGAATATGCTTCTTCTGGGAAACTCACTGATAAGTCAGATGTTTTCTCATTTGGAGTGGTGCTTCTTGAATTGATAACCGGACGCCGTCCTGTTGATAAAACACAGCCTTTTGCTGATGATGATAGCATCGTTGATTGGGTTGGTTATCTCTTGCTTCCCTTAGCATCAAATCCTCAACTTTAATACGCTTCTAATTTTTCTTCACAATGCTCTAGGCGAAACCTCTGATGGTACAAGCTCTGAACGGTGGTAACTTTGACGGTCTTGTTGACCCGCGGTTAGAGGGCAATTTTGATATCAGCGAAATGACGAGAATGGTTGCTTGCGCTGCTGCTAGTGTGCGTCATTCAGCAAAACGCCGCCCAAAAATGAGCCAGGTACTATCAAATTGAAACCTATTAGGCAACATGTAACCTCATAATAGGATAAAAGTCAAAACTTTGAGTTCCTCTGAAACTTGGGGTGGTCACTCCTCTTTGGAAAATTTGCAGATAGTTCGAGCATTTGAAGGAAATATATCTCTAGATGACCTAACCGAAGGAGTCACTCCAGGACACAGTACTATTTACAGTTTAGACGGGAGCTCGGATTATAGCTCAACACAGTATAAAGAAGACTTGAAGAGATTCAAGAAAATGGCACTCGAAAGCCAGACATTTGGTAGCAGCGAATGTAGCGATCTGACCACCAGCGACAATGGTCAGAACCCATCAGGCTCCTCTAACATCACTGAAGGCCAACGTACAACACAAGAGATCGAACTGGAGAAGAAAACCAACGAGACATTAACTTAAAAAACAGAGAGGATTCTTGGTAATAAAAATACAGCATTTTTGGGGGGTAGGTAGGTTTGAACACATTTTTCACACGCACTTTCATTTTTGTTTAAAGGTGTGGGCCGTGTGGCTTTGATAGAACTTTGTTAAATCAAGATCAGCAACAAAGATCAACAGGGTGTGAATGCTAAATCAAGAAGAAAAAAAAAAACTTTGTTCCAGAGGGTAACAATATTTGTTTTCTTTGATTTTGTACCATATATCTTCATTCCATTGAATTGAATTGGGTTACATACAATGTAAAAATCGAAATCATGTAATGATCATCTGTAAATCTCTCTCGCTCTCTCTGTCTGTTTCTTATGTCTACAAAACCTGACTACAATTCATCTTTAGAAAACGCTTAGCCTTTAAAATGCTTAGCCTAGCCTTTAAAATGCTTAGCCTTTAAAATGCTTAGCCAATTTCAAAAAATAACATCAAAATAAATAATTAATTTAAAAAAAAAATACCAAATATATAGGAAAGTACGTTAAAATAAATATTAGTATTAAGAAATCTAATATTTAAAATTCAGATTGTTGTTAATCTACATGAATAATTTTTATCTAAAAATAAATAAATTAACTATATTAATACATGTAACAACTTAACAAATTATAACATTTAGTTTACATTCATAATTTATAGATTATATTCATAAATATTATAAAAACTAATATTTAAAATTCAGTTTTTTATTAATATATTTGAATAATTATTTTTATCTTAAAAATAAGAAATTAATTATAATTTTACATTTAACAATTTAAAATTTCGCATTTATATTTATATTATGAATATTATATAAAATAAATATCATTTAAAAATATATTGATAGTAATTTAACATTCACTAAAAATTGTAAACTATAAACCATTTGAATAAATTCAGAAAAATAAAAATATAACAAAATATTATAATTAAATAATTCCACGAATTAATTTCTATTAGTCATTTATAATTAGTAACATGTCCTCCCTATGATTTAAGAAAAAGAATATTGGGAAAGATTAATTTGGCTAATCGTGCACCCTACATTCCACCAAATACCCATTTATAATTAGTCAAACATTCCACGAAATAAATAAACAAATAGTTTCCTGAAGAATCTGAACAAATTCACTTGTTAATGGCTATGGACAACGAATCATAATAGTCACTAAAATAATCAGGTTATAAAAGATTAATCAAACAATGGTGTTCTGTGTTTCCTATGTCTGAAAATCAAATACCGTTTTTTTGGTTAGTTAAGTTTGTTTGTTTTTGGTCGTTGTTCTTCAAAATCTCCTAAAACTCCTCTTTATTACAGGATTACGAAAACAGAGAGATTAAAAAAAGAAATCTTCTCATCATTTTGATTAGGAATTATGGAGCAAGAACAAGAGAGTTACAAATCAAGATTGTCTCATTTCAAGAACATGAACGAAAACTCAGCCTCAAGACATGTTAAAAGCTGGAGCTCAGATTGCGCCATGACAATGGATGGTTCAGACAATTTGGATGATGATGACGATGATGGTAATGACATGATGATGTTCAGAAGTCAACCCGGTGTAGCCAGCAGCATTGACCGACCGTCTTTGCCTCTAACCGGCGTAACACCTAACCGCAACGACAAATTGATCGCTTCGAAGATCGCTTCATCGGAATCCATGGAGGCACAATTAAAAGCTGGTAATATATGTATATATTGGCAACTTAGGGTGAAACTAATCTAGTATTGTAAGTTAGGTCAAAATTAAAAGGTTATGTTTCTGTTAATAACAGCAATGGATCAAATGAAAGAGAGATTTTCGAAATTGCTTCTTGGAGAAGATATGTCAGGAGGAGGAAAAGGTGTTTCATCGGCTTTGGCTTTATCTAACGCCATTACTAATCTTGCAGGTAAAAAGCGTTTAATTTATTTCTTCTTCCAAATTTTTGATGAATTCTTTTAGTTTTTAGATGTAAAATTATGTTTATTGTTGTTGCAGCGTCTGCCTTTGGAGAACAACGGCGTTTAGAGCCAATGGCGGCGGATAGAAAAGCTCGATGGAAAAGAGAAATTGGATGGCTTATCTCTGTGGCTGATCATATAGTTGAATTCGCTCCAACGCAACAAACCAACAAAGATGGATCTTCAATGGAAGTCATGACAACAAGACAAAGAACAGATCTTCTCTGTAACATTCCTGCACTTAAGAAACTCGATGCAATGCTCCTCGTAAGACGAAGAAGAACTACAACAGAAATTGCTAATTAGTCTCTCAATTTCTATTACTTCTCTTGAAATTTGACGTTTTGTTTGCTTTCAGGATTGTCTTGATAAATTCAAGGATCAGAATGAATTTTATTATGTTAAAAAAGATTCTCCTGATTCTTCCGAGACAAGGAATGATGAGAAATGGTGGTTGCCGGCGGTTAAAGTCCCACCTAATGGCCTATCTGAGATGTCGAGAAGGTTTCTACAGAGCCAAAAGGAATGTGTAAATCAAGTCTTTAAAGCAGCAATGGCGATAAATGCTCAAGTTCTGTCTGAAATGGAGATTCCTGAAAGCTACCTTGAGTCACTTCCTAAGGTTATATAGTCAACACAAACATTTATCAAGAATCTCTGATATGAGATCTGGTCTTTATCGATGTTTTTGTTTTTTGTTTTTGAGAACAGAATGGGAGAGCTAGCTTGGGAGATGTGATATACAGAATGATAACAGTAGAGATGTTTGATGCAGATCAGTTCCTTATTGAAATGGATTTATCATCTGAGCACAAGATTCTTGATCTAAAGAACAGAATCGAAGCATCGGTTGTGATATGGAAGAGAAAAATGGTGCAGAAGGACACAAAATCTCCTTGGGGATCAACAGTGAGTACTGAGAAAAGAGAACAGTTTGAAGAAAGAGCTGAAACAATATTGCTTCTTTTGAAACAAGCCTTTCCCGGAATCTCTCAATCAGCGCTTGATATCAGCAAGATTCAATTCAACAAAGTGATTAAAAGCTCTAAATTCCATGATTTATTGTTTTCCTCTTTTTTTTTTCATTGTAAGAAAATATGACTTGGGGGGGTTTTGGTTGTTGCAGGATGTAGGACTTGCTATATTGGAGAGTTACTCAAGAGTGCTTGAGAGTTTGGCTCACGCGGTGATGTCAAAAATCGAAGACGTGCTTTACGCTGATAAGCTTACTCAACAACCTGCAAATTCAATTTCTAAGAATAGATACATTGTGAAAGAGACTGAGAAACCGAGGGAAGAAAGATCAAGTTTCTCAGAGAACATGGTTTCAGGAGGAACACTCTCTGAGGTTATGCAATGGGGTAACAAAAACAATGAAAAAGAAAGCTTTTATGGAGATCGAGAGAAACCATTGTTGTCGAAAGTCACAAGTATTATGACAAGCAGCAAGAAGAGTTCTTATCTTGACACTCTTGGAACTATGAGGAGTCCAACAGCGAGATACTCCTGAATGAAAAAATTAAACCGGTTTGATTTTTGTTCTTTCTTGTAAAAATTAGGGTATGCTTGTTGCATTGTTCATAATTCAAAAATGAACAAGTAGCATTGACTTGTAATGCAATTTTTCAATGATTCATCATAATTGATTCTCAGAATTCATCAACTTACAAAGCAATCAACAGAACACAATATACATAAAAGTTGCTGACTTTCAGAAGGGATAGTTTAAAGCTTTCCGCGAGGACCAAGCTTAGGCTTCTCTTGAGGACCTCTTTTAATAGGGAGAACATCTCCCGTAGAAGAAGCACTGACATAAGTAAGCAAAGAGCCTCCTCCAAGAATCAAAAACTTTAGAAGCAAACCTCTCTTTGTGAAAGGAGCAGCAAATGTCTCAAAGAACTTACTCTGCAAGCAGACAAAGAACAGAATCATATTCAAAAGTCTTTGGAATTTAAAAACTTATATAGATTTAAGGATTTAGATTTTTTTTTAAAAACCTGAAGGGGGTTGTAAGGAGAAGGAGCATCAGATCCATACAAATCCCATTGTCCTGTCGTGTTACCCAAATCTTCTAAATCAAAGTATACACTTTTGTCACCATACTTAGCCACAACAGCACCAGCTCTACACAAACCCCAATAGTAAATTCCTTTATTAATACCATTTCTCATCAATCTCAATCCAAGTTTCAAAATTTGAAAGCTTTTGAATTACCTTGTGGATTTGGGTTTGAAGCTTTGACGAGAAGGCTTGATAAAGAGCTTAGCTCCGGAGAGAGAGCTTCCTCCTAGTCCTTTCACGGCGACGTAAGGTTGAACGGCAGCCATGGTTGCAAAAGATGCCATGTTTCTCCGATCAACTAACAAGTAACAAATCAAGACTTCTCAGTCTCGCTGTTGCTTGTATAGGTTTTTTATGGAGAATCTTCTTCACTCATGGATGGATCTTATTCTGACACGTGGCGAAATGGGTTTTCATCTTCGAGATTTCGTTTGCCATTTATAAGATGCCACGTCGGTTAAAACAAGATAAGGCTATCTTGTTTCTCGCTATTGTATCCAAAAACTATTAACCAGAAAAAAATCATATCGAATTTTCTTCGTTAAAAATGGCTTCAGTTTCTGCAACCTTGCCTTCTCCATTACTACTGACTCAGAGAAAATCCAATCTCAGATCAATTCAGAAACTCCCATTTTCTCTAATACGAGGTAAAGATTGATCATTTTTTCTCGTTTAATTGGAGATGAAGGTTTTAAATTTCGAGCTTCATTGTAGATAAACGACACATTAGCACTGTTCTTACGGTGAAAGCTAGTGGAAAAAATTCCGAATCGTCGACTGATCTCAATATAGTTAATTCAATTCAGAATGTTGTAAGTTTGTACAAAACCCTAAATTACATCGATCGATCTACACCATCTACAGATATATATGCCTTAGAATTGTACATTTGTTTCAGTGGGATAAGTCTGAAGATCGTTTAGGTCTAATTGGTTTGAGTTTTGCTGCAATTGTAACTCTATGGGCATCACTAAGCTTAATCACGGTAATAATATAATTACAAAAGACTTAATCTTTTTGATTCTTTATGTTGTTTTTTTTCACAAAGAATTGTTTTTTTTTGTTCTTCACTAGACAATCGACAAATTGCCTGTTATCTCCACCGGCTTTGAACTGATTGGTATATTATTCTCTACGGTAAGTAAGCCTTCTGAAATCATCAACAAAAGATCAACCTTTATTTTAAAAATACTTCTTAAATTATACTTTAATCATAGCAAAGAGAGTATATATGATGAATTGTTGTTTCTTATAGTTATAGTAACCTAATCATACGATAATCTTCCTGTTTGGCAGTGGTTCACTTATCGATATCTCTTGTTCAAACCCGACAGGTAATCTGTTTCTCTAAGAGAAATACCCTAATTTTTCTTTCAAAAATTACTATCTTTTCAAAAATATCCCAAATTTTTTTCACAAACACTAAAAATATTTAAAATAATTTTTAAATGTTTATATTTTAAATATTTAAATTTGGATTCAGGGTTTTGGACTTAATATTTAGTTTCTAGGATTTAGAGTATAGTTTTAAAGTTTACTGTTTAGTATTAGAATTTAAAGTTTAATTTTTGTTTGCAATAATGTTTAGAAAAAAATAAAACTATTAATGATATTTTTAAATAATTTTCTGTGTGGTACTTTTAAGAATGGGCAATTGACAAAATAACATTTTTGAAGTTTTTTTAAAAATATAGTATCATTAGTTTAAATTTCTAAAATCTGAATAAATTTAATATTAAAATACTTTAAAACTTTTTTATAATAAGAAAATATTAAATATTAAATTGGAAAAGAAATTCAAATATAATATTTTAATTATATTTATAATTTATTTATGATAAATACGTATTTTTATAAAATAAGTTGTGTTATATTTGGAATGTTAAATTTAGAATACTAAATCTAGAACAAAAACATAAAAATATGTTATTTTACAGTATTGTTCTTTATTAATATTTTCCTAAAATCGTGGTTTTTGGACTGAAAGCAAATGTGTTTCTTTAACCTATTCTCTGCTCATATTTTCAGAGAGGAGCTCTCCCAAATAGTGAAGAAATCAATAGCTGATATACTTGGCCAGTAAATGTTTTATCATTGCTAAATCTTCATTTGTTTGTCAAGTTTGTGTTACAAGTTTGTTATTAGATTCTTGTCCAATTTCATGTTTTCGAACCTGTAAATACTGTATTGTGGGTTTTGGTTGCTGTTTTCTTGTCGACAAATCAATCATTATAGCAACACCGGATTTTTTTTTTGTCACTGTGTCACAACGGGCCGACCTAATAGCCTAATATTTTCATACGAAGATTTAGCATCTTCCTACGAGGGGCGGTGGAATCGAAATCCACACATCTAGGATGGACGTAGAGGTGGTACAACCATTAGACCACTTGCTCCTCCGGTAACACGAGACTTTAAATATGCATTAGCTATAGAGAAAAATATAAAACAAATAATAATGCACGTTTTTTTGTTGCAGATATTATATTTAGTTAAATTCTTTAACTATATTGGTTTGGGTAATATATACTTTCTAGAGATATTGGGTTCAAAATTCTTGTTTTTCTTTTCTAATAATCATTAGAGATCTTGATTTTTTGCTTGAAAATCTTAATTTTATTTTATTATATTTAATTATATAAATTATAAAATAAATAATTCAATTAAAAAAATAACATAATGATTATTTGAAAGGATAACTATATAAAATAACACAATTTTAAGTTTTTATTCCAAAAATGGTATTATTAATTTAAATTTTCAATAATAGTACAAATTTAAAATTAAAATATCTTAAAACTTCATTTTAATATAAAAAAATAAATCTTAAATTAGAAAAAACCCAAATATAAGATTTTAAGTTTATGAATTATTTATTTAGTGTAAATAAATTTTTTTCACATAATTATTTGTGTTATTTTGGAATTTAATTTAGAGTGTTAGATTTGAAATAAAAACTTTAAAAATTGTTATTTTTAAGTATTATTCTATTCGAAATTAACAAATAATTTTGTAAAAAACAAAACTAAAAAGATTATCGATCATTCATGAATAATATATTATTGTTTTATACTTTCTTTCTTTTAAATTTTTTTTATGATATATTTCATTAGTTTGCTTATATATATAAAATAAACCAATAAAAATTTTGCTTGAAAAGGCATTATTTTTTGAAAGTTTGGGAGCATGTGTATGAGGTGTAGGCGATTAAAAGAAATTGAATGTTTACAGATTTTTTTAACTTTAAAAATTAGAGAAAAGAAATTATTTCATAGGGTGGAAAGAATAAAACGAAAAACAAAAACGAACAATATATATACAAAACAAAGACTCCATCAATTTGCAATAAATACAACAAACAATTTGGCCTTTAAAAAAATATGCCAAAAAATCATAAACCTGTTTTTTTTTTTTTTTATCAAAAACCTCTAAAATGCAAACATACTGAGTAACACCACGAACACCAAATACAATAAACAGCAGTTCCTATAGTTACATCTCCCTTTATGAACAAAATGAAATCTTGGAAGATTTTTAATTCCTTAATTGGTTTTAACAACTTCACTTAGATCTTTCTTCTCGAAGCTTTTCCCAACAATGTGAAGCAATTCCTCTTCCTCTCTCACACCATTAACCCTATCATTCCTCATCTGGTCGACCAAAGGACCATACGACCAGCTACATATTGCATAATATATCACATTGATGAAGCTCATGACCGCTAGTAACCAATAGTAATAGTTGTAATGACCCTTGTTAATGTTGTCTGAAACCCAACTCTCTTTCCCATTTCTTGAGGTTAGTTCATTGACCGCATTGAGGATCACGCTTGCCAATAGACTAGCCACAGCCATACCTAGACCAAACAGTGAAGCAGCGATGCTAGACATGCTTTTAGGAAACTCGGTATAGAAAAACTCGGTCTGTCCTATTGCTGTAAGCGCCTCAGCTAATCCATGTAGCACATATTGTGGCACGAGCCACATTGCTGAGATATCTACAATGGCATTGGCTCTGCTTGCATACCCTTGGCTTATAGCTTTTTTCCTTCTTAAGCTTTCCACCATTGCGGAAATCGTCATTGCTAAGAATGATATGAATAACCCTAATCCCATTCTTAGCTTAACGCTGAGTCTAAAAGGTCGACCTCGGATCTTTGAAGCTAATGGGATAACTGCACGATCATATAGAACGACCCACATGGCTAGAGCTATGATTGTGAACATACCGAATGATCCAGCTGGCATTTGAAAGCTTGAACCATGGCGGCTCAGACGCCTGTCCATGGAAGCCGCTTGCAGCAACTGAAACGAGCTTTGGCTAGTGTTTATGGACATCATTATACCTGTGGACCATATTGGTACGACTTTGATCAATGCCTTAAGCTCTTCTACTTTGTCTGCTGTGCATAGCCTCCATGGATTCAAAGCAAACCCATCTGACCCAATTTCCTCCTCACGGTTACTTATTAAACAAGCTTTATTCAGAAACCTAATGAAGAGAGAATCAAAAGTAAAAGGAAAGCATCACGTATCAAGCTTTGTTCAAACATTTATTCAAGAGTGCTTTAAAGTTAACACAGGGCATCATGTTTCAAGAGAGTGCTATCACAGTAAATAGAGAGCATTATATTTCTTATATAACACGTTTTGTTCAAAACCTAATTAAGAGAGTATCGAAAGTGACGAATACCATTCTCTTGTATATATATGGTAGGTTTACCTCAACTTGTGACTAGGAGCTTTGAGATCAGAATCTTTCATATGATAATAAGAATCAAATGAGTCATGATGATCTGGTAGACTTAGCTTCCTGTTCACGTAAGCTGCAACAACAACTTGAGCTAAACCTGTAAAGAGACTCTTGCTCACATTGCGTCTAACATAGAGAGGAGACGCGAGGATGAACAACAAAGCAGCGATCAACATGAGAACCACGGGTACACCAAATCCAATTCTCCATCCGAGATGCTCTTGAATGTAAACAATGCCTGTGAACGCAATGAGTACAGCCACAGCCGAGGAAGCATAATACCAACCAAAGAAACTCTCAAGAACTCTTTCGTTCTTTGGGTTATCTTTGTTGTCTAACTGATCAGCTCCAAAGGCTAAGGAACACGGTCTGATCCCACCTGATCCTACTGATATAAGGGCAAAAGCAGAATACAAAAGAGCTAGTTGAGACGTGGTTGCAGACCCACAGTTGTTTCCGACTGCTGTTGGATCGCAAGGCGATGGCTTCACTTGTGGTAACATTGCTGTTAGCCACAGAAGCACCATTCCCTGCCATAGGATTCAAAAAATGATCATTAATTGATTATAATTGGTCGCCGTTTAGAAAACCCGGTTGAAAATTGTTTAAACCAAATAACCTCTATGTGTCGTCTATATGCTATAAGCCTTAATTCTAGCATTTAAATCTGCATAAATGGAATATTGTCATATCTGAAATTATGGGTTCGCATTGTGGTCACTCATCGTCACCCATCGTCACTCATACCATTTCCAAAGGGCATTTTAAATTAGTAATTATTGGAAAAAATAGAAAATTTAAACACATGGAATTGGCATGCTAAGAAATTAATTGGAAAATGACGTTTAGTGTAACACAAACATAAGAAAACAACAATGCATCAGTGTTTTCCGTATGAAGAGTCCTATGTGTTTCACAAGCCACATGCAAAGTGTGAAATTATAAAAAATGAAATTATCCTAATAGTATATAAGTTCAAATATTAAAATATTTTTATTATAAAAAACATAGCATAAAAAAACCTCGTACCACTATCCTTCAATTTTTAAATGTTGTTAAACTATAATTCTAGATTTATTAAGATAATATGAAATATATTTATTCTTTCGGCATAAAATATTTATATAACTGTTTTTAAAAAATGACACTTTAACCGGAAACTTCACAAAATGACAGCTGAACCGGAAATTTCACAAATTGACAGTTTAAAAGAAAACAAGTTAGACCGTATATAAACCGTATTTCACAAACCAAACCGGATAAATTAATCAAGAGTTTCCAATTTTCCATTCCAAACAAAAATTAGTCATCAAAGAAATAGAGTGGTTAAGTTAAACCGGTTTATTGAATCTTTTTAGACGAAGAATTGAAGAGGAGATGAGAGAAGAAATTACCAAGAAACTGGAGAGAGAAGCAATGGCAATGGTGAGAAATCGACCTAAATAGGAATCAGAGAGAAAAGCACCCAAAAGGGGAGTGAAATTTGTTGCAGCAGACCACATGAAGAGCACATTTGTTCCTTTTGCTACTCCGAATCTATAATCTCTAATTAAGTACATAATCATGTTTGGTAATAAGCCATAGCTCGAAACTTTCTCGAACGCCTCGTTTGCTTCACCATAATAATAAAAATTAGAGTTTTTTTTAATGAGAAATCAAAGAATCGTTAGCAGAAGAGAAGTGAAATGAAAGATTATACCAATGATGAAGGGCATAGTGATGATTCCACCCTTTGGTTTTTTTCCTTCATTGAGTTGGATTTGCTTAGACTCTGTCTGATTCGAAGGGTTCTCCATTGTTTCACTTTGATTCGTGGATTAAAACTTTAATCTTGTGAGTTTATACAGGAGAGAGACAGAAGTGTAAACAGAAGAAGAAGAAGAAGATCTTTGTCTTTGCGAGTGATTTAAGAGTTGCTGCGATTTTGTTTACAGACAGAGAGGAATCTCTGTTTTATTTTCATGGTGAGTTGGCAATTAATAATAAACTTTAATTTGATTGAATTTTATGAGAAGAAAAATAGGATAAAACACACATTATTTTGACATAATAACCTAATTTTCCGATGGTATCCATTGGATTTTCGAGATTGTTTTCAAATAAATTATTAATTTGGATATACTTTTCATTATTTTTAAAATAATATTTTAATTTACTTTGTTTTCCATTTCCGTATTAATTTTAAGACATCATTTTAATGATATATTATATTATTTATTAATCATAATATATAAATAATTTGTATCTTTTATTCAATTATTTCATAATTAATCAACTAAAATATTATCAAATATTTTTCAACTATTCTATTATTTAGAAAAATTATATTGGATGTTTCTCTAAGAGTTCTACCAATATTCATAAAATTACAATACTAATAAATTAACGTGTAACTTTTTCAAATAAAAATCCATATATATATTTAATAATATTATTTTATAAATG
The DNA here is from genome assembly GCA_018901935.1 of Pugionium cornutum. NCBI lineage: Eukaryota > Viridiplantae > Streptophyta > Magnoliopsida > Brassicales > Brassicaceae > Pugionium > Pugionium cornutum. Next base: position 24,043,351 of record CM032156.1, on the reverse strand, counting down.
TTGTAGAAATTTTTTAGACACGCATCCGGTGGAGGTGCCTCAGCAAATCTGTACAAAATTCTTCTGTTATTAATTAGATTTTAATAACATTCTGCCAAAAATATTATTAATTTTGCTAGATTAGCTCCACATTAAATTTATTGTAAATATTTATATCAAACAGTGAAATTTTGATTAATACCATAAAATAACATTTTTTATTTTTTATTTTAAATCTAACATAACAAAATTAAAATTCTAAAATTTATCAAAATTTATTATGTAAAAAATATTAATTTAATTTAATTAAATTAAAATATTATATTTAGATTTATATTTTCTAATTTACGATATAGAATTTTTTTAAATTTAATATTAAATTTTTGATATTATTAAAAATTTAAATTAATAGTATTATATTTGAAAGCAAAACATAAAATAGTGTTATTTTGGATAATTTCCAAAATATTCACTCTATTTCATATTAAATGATTTTCTAGTCAAACTTTTCGTTTTGTTTAAATGATATTTTTAATATAGAGTTAACTAAAGTTTTATTTTTGACTGTTTTCTATTTACATATTGTTTTATTGTTAATTAAATGGATCCTTCATAGATAATAAATAATGTTTTATGAAATTTATGTAGTTTTTTTAAAAAAAACAATGTTTGTGTAATTAAAAAAACTCCAAAAATCTACATAAAAATATATTTATTTGTATAAATTCGTTTATATGATGAAAATCAATTTATTACGAAATTGATAGATGCATTTCACATCCCATTAATGAAAAAAAAATGGAATAAAATCATAACAAAAAAGTATCAAAATAATTGAGAAAGCCAAAACATCCCATGAGAGGGGTTACCTGCTTTTCTTTTTTCTTTGTCTCTCATTTCTTTTTCAGTTTTTTTTTTCCTTTTTTCCGTTAAAGTTTTTTTTTATTTGTTATTAAAAATTCACTACAGTTAATGCAATCATATTAAAATAAAACATTTGTTCCAGTTCAACCCATCAGTCTTAATAATAAAATTTTTTGATTATTAAATATAGCTAATTCAATAATTTATCCTTACCCTTTGTCGATTAAATGTGGGTGTTTATAGCAGAACTTAGTAAAATAATGTGTGTAAATATTCAACTCAATTAAAAGTAGAATAAATGCAATTCACTGAAAATTGTGAATGAAAAAAGTGACAATGATGAGAGTGAAAGTGAGAGTCATAAAAGAACATATTTATTGGGGCTTTATCATTCCCCTTGAACGTGGGTGTCGGATGCTCTTAAAGATCCTTTTCTTTCTTTTCTTTTAATTTTAATTATAAATATTTTGTTAAAAAGTTGACTGAATTGCTAAACATGAATTGACTAAATAAAAAAATATTATATAGACAACAAACATTGTGATTGGTATTTTTCAATTTGGTTTTATATAGTTATCTCTTAAACCAAAACAAAATAAATTGAAAACTTGTAAATTATAATATTTTTGGAGCAATCGTGGAGGAAGACGACAAAATATGGATAGTTTATCATTGAAAGATTTCTTGAATTACACGTTAACCCGAATTGACGCAACAAACAAATAATCATACTAAAATGTGTCAGAGAGTTCAAAAAATTTATATTTTCTCCATTGTTTTACTCAAAATATATTTTGCTCTCTTTATTTTTTATATTTTTATATTTTTTATATTCGCTGTGAATACCTTTAAAGAAGATACCTTTATTCTTGTCATATTCCTTCAAATGTTGGTCATTCTTGTGAGATTATCATTTTTCACTAGTTCTAAGCAGTGAATGCTATTCATGTCTGATCATAAAGTCCAAATCAGTACTTCAAACTCTAAATATGATCATGCTTAGGTTACAGCAAAAGTACATATGTTTCATTTATTCATACAATTAACAACGGAATAATATTTCAAATACGAAATTATCAAAGTTTGTATAACTACATGGTTTTGACGTCAACCCTTGGTTTGAATGGAATCCTTTGTTTCATAATTTTGAATGGTGTCCAAAATATAGCAAAAATGTGAAAAATGAATATATTTAATGCCTTGAGTTTCCATTACCTAAAATAATATTTTGTTTGCCCAAATGTAACATTTTGTTTGCCAAAATGTAATATACATTGAAATATTCGGCATTATCTTTCATTTTTGCCAAAATCAAACGTTTTGAAAAAATTTCTACGATATCTCAAAATCTATGCAAATCATATGTACCACAGAGTTCCGAAGTCGAATTATTAGGTCGATTTAAATTTGGATCGGATTTATCATTTGGGGTGCGAAGTTCACCCCAACGCTTAGGCTAGAGCAAAACTACATATGTTTTATTTATTCATACAATAAACAACGTAATAATATTTCAAGTAGGACATTATCAAAGTTTGTATAACTGCATGGTTTTAACTTTAACCCTTGTTTTGAATGGAGTCTTTTGTTCCATAATTTTGAATGGTGTCCATAATATAGCAAAAGGTGAAAAATGAATATCTAATGCTTTGAATGTACATAACCCAACCTAAAAGTAATATTTTGTTTGCCCAAAATGTAATATTTTATACATGTAGGTGTGACCCAAATTATAATAAATTTGTAATAATGTCAAAAGCAAAAAATTGTAGGGCAATTGAATAAAATAGCACTATTTTAATTTTTTTGTTTTAAATATAGCATTAGTTATTTAAATTTATAAAAATATCACAATTTAATATTAAAATAATTAAAAACTTATTTCTAATGAAAAAAATTTAAATTCTAAATTAGAAAAAGTGAATCCAAGCATTATGTTTTAATTTTATATATAGTTTATTTAAGTTAAACAATTATTTTCACATGATAATTTATGCTATTTTTGAAATTTTAGTTTTATTGTGATAAATTTGGAAGATAAAATTAAAATAATATTATTTTAGAGTATTACTATAAAATATATGCAGATTTCATAAAGTAAAATATATTCCACATAGAAGAATTTTATCCATTTAAGGTTTCTTATAGAGCATCCTCTCAATTTGGATTATTAATATTCTAATTCCTCCACATTATTTTTGGAAAGACAGTTTAAACCTAAAACAGGAAAAGTAAGAGCAAAGAATAGAAATATATCCATCTATGTTGGATTTTTTTTTCACTATTCATCGTTCATGCTTACTATATAATACGAAGAAATGTTAATGATATATATTAGGAAAATATGTTGATAACTTTTAATTTAGATTTGATCCTAATATATATCGCTAACAAGAAATTTTCTAGAAACAATAGTAGTCATTTTTGTTTGTTAGCAGCAGAAAGTTACGGTTATGGTAGATTGTTGTTTATTTACCTATATTAAATATTTACAATTAATCGAAATGGTCAAACACTATGTCATGCGTGGTAATATTTTTGACCGTTGATTAAAACAACAATACAATTAAAAACATGAGATCAATTGTAATTTCAATAGCCAATAATAAACAAATAAATAATATATATAGCAATCACAAGCACAATATTAATTGTAGTCGTAGCTGTCGATCTAGGTAAACGAACGAATAATACTAATGAATATTGATGCGGAGGTTAAACAAGCCACGTAAAAGTTGAGTGGTACAAAGTTTCACCACTTTTAGGTTGATAGGATTTGAGTTTGCTGGATAATATAGGATCCCAGTTAGTATAATGAAGAAAAAATAGATTTTCCAAATTCAAATCTGATATATATCTGTTATATCCGTCGGCATCCACATTATAATTAAAATAATAAAGTGACAGATTTAGGTCAATTAATTTACCACAGAATAACTTGTGAATGTGAAATATATATACTTTAAAATTCTACATATCTATTTTTCTTGTACAAAAGTTCAAGACGGTTCAGCTACGGTTTTAACAAACAAAAATTAAGTTCTAAAATACTTGATATTTAACCATCAATGTAGCAATGTTGGGATTTATCTATTTCATTTGCAAAATTAGTGATTGAAAAGCAAAATAAAAATATCATACATTTGTTTTCTGTTATTTTTACGATCGATCGTCTAAATACATGCATCCGGAGAGAAAGTAAATGGGGTAATAGTTATATCATCTGGATGTTTATCCCAAAGATATGCAATTCGACTTTACCATCACTTGTATAAAATGTTAAATTTTTGTATAAAAATATTATGTTATTGTATCAATCCGTTATGGTGGAATGACAAAAAAAATATATGCACCCATATCTTTGACTTTCAACTCTCTTCTCCGGTAACTTATATCTACGATCGATTATTAAATTCACACATTTTATTCCATTTTTTGAACGTTATAGACTATCGACATCTATAAACTAATTATTTTATTAATATTACATGTGATTTAAGATTAATTATTTTATTAATTAAAAATAGTTAGGTTAAACCTTTTTATGGAACATAAATGTTATCTATTTGATTCCTCAATCAGCTATAATTGAACGCGGATGCAGTTATTTCCATAAAAATTAGGATAATGATTATGGCTTCACCAAGTAAATACAAAAAGAGGTACCACACAAAGATGAACCAAGTGAGCATTATAGATGTGCTTTTCAATTGATGTGCTTTTCAATTGATGTGCTTTCTTTACTCAATTGATAAAATTGGAATGATACATGGAGATTAGCATGGTCTCTCTCTCCAAGGATGTCACGAACAAATTGAGAAATGTTTCAAAATAAAAAAAAAGTTTTAACAAAAAGATATTGGAGCTAACGTTCAAATTCACATTTTAGTATATATATTTTTTAAATTTTTTTTAACTTAACTACTACTATTTTCATTGTTAAACATAAACACCATTGATTTGATTTTTAATTATTTCTATTCTAATAGAATAGTTAAACACATTTCCATATACATTTTTGATTAATCTTAAATCTACATACAAACAAAATTAAATAAATTATTTAATAAATACCAAATAATTCAACTAGTTTTTAGATATTCATTTAAAATCAGAAATTTAAAAAACACTTAAAATTGAATATCAGAACTATTATAATTTAATCACGTACCAAATATACTAAAATGTATCATATTTGTCTATATACTAAAATATACACTGATGAATCTTTAGCCTAATATTGACATTGGAAAACATATGTTTTAGGAGATCGATATAGATATCAAATTTGTCTTCTTTGTTTTTGTTTTGATTAATTGTTTATATAGTTCGGTTTAATTTTTTTTTAACAAATTTTTAAATTAATTTATCGGTGCATACCAGTAAAGATTAGTTAGTGTATATATATAATTTCGTAGATGAATATTAAAATAACAAAGATATAATATACAAAATTAATTATTCTAAACTGAAATTTGTTCCAACTTTTATAGTTTTTAAAATCATAGTAAAAGTATTGTATAGGATCCCAAAAATATCAGGACCGCTGTGAGACCAGAGATAAAAAAAAAATTTTAAAACGACCACAGTGGGAGTCGAACCCACGACCTTCTGATCCGAAGTCAGACGCGCTAATCCACTGCGCTATGCGGTCACTTTGAAAACTTCCATACGACAAACATTTTAATACTTGTATTTTTGGGAGAGTCTGCCTAATACAGAAATTAGGGTTTCCCTGAAAAATGCAGTCTAATCGTAAAATCTATGAATTAGGGTTTTCGATTTGAGTTGGGGACACTGATTGGTTCAAGATGAGTAACAAAGTCTCTAAATTGGTAAATTCTCTGGCTTCGATCTTGTTTACTTCTTCTCACTAGTGTCGTAGTCAAAAAGGGGAAATAAATCTGAAATCTTTCTTCTTCTTTTTGGGTTAGGGTAAAATTTG